>VNKF01004227.1:0-13640 GCA_008044355.1 Drosophila lacteicornis
TGAACGACTAAAGTTACAGAAACGTGCTATATGTCGCTGGAAAAGTATTTTGATATGATAATTACTTTGCCCTGACAAAAATTTTCTAAATATTATTCTAAATTTAGAATAAAAATAATTTTTTTTAAGATTAAATTTTTTATTTTAATAGCTTTTACGATTTTTATACTCACTTCAGGCCGTATAGACCTTGAAATATTTCGGAGTATAGCACATATCTCCGAAAATTCGCTTTCTCATCAAAATTAGTAGCAATGATTCCATAAAGCTAACTTCGTATATGCACATTTTTGTTAATTTTTCCCATTTGAGTTTCAAACAAAAACTTATAACAACAATGGAAGACCTATGTATGTACATACATATGACATTTAAAAAACTTCTGATATCAAATAAAAACACCTCTTAACGAGGTGAGATTAAAGTGACGATGGCACATTCAACCCAAAAAATTTCTGATACCAAATTTTGTGACGATTAATAGTTATGTAAACAAAAATATTAAAAAAAATTTTAATTAGTTTCAAAATCGGCACTTAGCTGAAAAATTAAAAAAGGCAAAACAGGCAGCGTGCCGATTTTGAAACTAATTAAAATTTTGTTTAATATTTTTGTTTACATAACTATTAATCGTCACAAAATTTGGTATCAGAAATTTTTTGGGTTGAATGTGCCATCGTCACTTTAATCTCACCTCGTTAAGAGGTGTTTTTATTTGATAATAATAAAAATAAAATTAAAGAACTCGTCTGGTGATGCTGATCAAGAATATATATGTATACTTTTTACTTTACTTACATCAGCATTCAGGATCCCCTCACTTCATAAATTAAAAACTATTAAGAAACCAAGCTAATTTTGGGTAGCCGACTTTTGTATACCTTTCATATGTTTATAGTCGTTCTAGCTCAAAAACGCAGGGAAGGTGCTACCCAAAGTTTTTTATACCCGGTACCCATAGGGTACAAGGGTATTATAAGTTTGTGCCAACCGAGAATGTATGTAACAGGCAGAAGGAGGCATCTCCGACCCCATAAAGTATATGCATATATTCTTGATCAGCATCATCAGCCGAATCGATTTAGCCATGTCCGTCTGTCCGTCTGTCCGTCCGTGTGAAACAACAGATCTCAGAGACTATAAGAGCTAGAGTTACCAAATTTTGTGACAACATTGGAATCTGTTGCACGCAGATCAAGTTTGTTTTAAAATTTGGCCACGCCCACTTTCGCCCTCAAAAATTATAAAAAACGTTAAAAAAGCTATACTCGTTTTTTTTCGGGCAAAAGTTAATAAATACAAAAAATGAATAAAATAGAGCGGACGTGTTCTGAAAATTTCAGTAAAATCGGATGATAAACATGGGAGATATTAGCAATAAGGTTCGAATTTTAAAACCCCCCTAAGGCGCTGCTGTTGCAAGCTGAAGCCGACAGGTGGCGCATTCGAGCCTTGGCCGTACGATATAATGGCGCCAATGTATGTATGCACAATGTATGTACATATGTACAATTTTAATTTGCCTTTTAGTGTGAAGCGCAAACGTTTAGCTACCGGGTATCTCACAGTCGAGCACAGTCGACTGTAGCTTTCTTACTTGTTTTATTATGAATTCAGGTGATTCAATCCTTAATGCTGATGTAACCATTAAAGTAAAAAGTAACTCCATGCATAAGATATACCGTTTAGCCTTCATGAAATTAAAAGAGATTTTTGTTTTGTTCGTCGAATCAAACAGAATTCTCCTGCAAGTGCCCAACTGGTCACCTAGCCATCTATGAACGGGGCAAGACGTGGCCGACCTGCGATGAGATTTGCACCCCGGACAGGAGCGACAACTGCAGCACGGTGTGGCTGCCCCAGCCGCGCCCGCCAACGACCTGTAGCTATCGGTACCTGAACTCTACGTCTGTCATAGCCAGTCAGTTGCCAGTGCATCCGCTAATTTCCGGAATAATCCTCACCAAGACGAATCCTTCGGGCGGTGGAGGCGACTGCCAATCCTGCGAAATGGGGCATAACTACCGTTACCAGGATTTCTGCGTCGCCAGCTCCCTGATCCGTCCGTACCTCCACTACAACTCCTTCTGGCAGGCCACCACCAGTCCCAAGCCGGACGCTGGTACCCCGACCCACTTCAGCGACCTCAAGTTCGTGGCCTTCTTCTGCCTGACCTTGCGGAACGACACTGCCTGCCAGCAGTTGGCCAATCTCTGCGTGCTCTCGCACTACTCGCTGGAGAAGCACTCGCCGTGCAGCGCCTTTCTGCTCACCCAGGTCTCCGATGTGGTGATGAAGTACGCCCATTCCGGCGAGCAGGTTCGCGCCCTGCAGCCGTTCCTCTTCTATAAGAAGGGACGCGCCACCAGGGACTTGCTCTCGAAGACTCTTCAGCTGGCGGAGCGGAACGAGCTCCGCTTATTCAGCACCACATTTGGTCTGGATGGCGGGCTCAGGCGGTGGGGTGCCTTCGGATTGGAGATGGTGAACCTTTGCCAACGACCAGCGCCATCTCTGCGACTTGCCTTGCCGAAGGAGGAATCGGAGATTTCCTGCCAGCTGAGCCTGGAACGACTCATTGACCTGGCCACCCAGAAGTCCAACGACGAGTACCTCAACGTGTACCTCAACTTCAGCAGCAACTGGCACTTCCTGCTCCACCAGCTGCCCGTGCTTATTGAGACTCTGACGCCGGAGAATCAGGTGATGATTAGATTTTATCTTATAGTGTAGTATATAGTAGTATATCCTGAGATTCCTCAATTTTTTCAGCGTTCCCAGCTGGAGGAGTGGCAGTTGGTGAAACGGTTCCAGATGATCTCAGCCTCACCAAGGGACAATCGTCTTCACCAGACATTGCCACGTTACGAGGATGGTCACAAGCTTCAGATGTACCATTCCTTGCGCTATGTCGAGGATGTGGAGCTCCAATATACTCTGGACAAGGATCAACCGGATAGAGTGGGGCTGCCCCTCATAAGACTCCGTTATCGCCACATCGATCTGGGATCGGGAAACGCGTCTACCTCGCACCTATATCCATTCCGGCTGAGGGTCAGTTACGAACAAGTCAAGCGAGGCTGGGACTGGCTGGTTATGGAGGTGGCGCTGCCTCTGCTCCTGCTGCTGGCCTTTATAGCTGCCATCTTCCGGCTCCAGAATCTGCGGAGAAGGAGGAAGGCTGATCTGTGCCAGATGAGCAGCCTGATGGAATTCCTCGTGCAGCTTGCAGGGAATGCTGCGTACGCTCTACTGGCCACAGCGCTTCTTCTGCTCCTGCTACAGGCCTCCAGTCCCCGCCTGTTGAAGATCCTCCTCTATCCCGCCTGCCTGCTGCAGCTGCTCTTTCTGGGCGTCCAGTTGTGGCGCTCCAGCCAGCTGGAGCTGTTCCTCATCGATTGGGAGCGGCCCCGCAGCAGCTGCGAGGGCCAGCGCCTGAATCTGGACAGCTCCTCGCTCTGCTCAAGCGTGCGAACCTTCGTCGCCGAAAGCAGTGTGTCGGCGTGGCGTGTGCTCTTCACGGCCAACGCCTGGATACGTCTCAGCGTTACCCAGAAGTACTCCACCCTGGGTCAGGTGTTCGTAGTCATCGCCGGCAATCAGTTTCTGGATAGATTTGCTCACGGAGATCTGGGATTACAATGCGGCATTATAGCCGCCGTTTACCTGCTCACCTATCTCCTCCAGATACTCGGCCACCGCCTGTTCGTGACCAATCCCCTACAGAAGTTCATCGACCTTTGCAGCCTGGCTAATATTTCGTTGTTCTCGCTGACGGAACCGGGTTTTGGCTACTACATTCACGGACGATCGCCACACGGCTTTGCGGATACGGACATGTCCTCGATGATCCTGCAGTTGCAGAGAACGCAGACCATGTGCGGCAGACGGGGACTACTGATGGACTCCGATAAACAGGCCTACATCATCCTGCCCCCCCGGAATTTGCAGTAAGTTTGACCATGAAGAAGGGGACTCCTTTCCAGGGAGAATAGTTACCTTTCAAAATCATTGATAGCATTTACCTGGAGCGTCTTCTGTTGCCCTTCCAACGCAGTCTCACCGGCAGCCTGTCGCAGACGATGCTCTACCAGAAGGACATTGTGCCCAGCATCGACGGCCAGATGGAGCGCACTTCCATCGCCTATGCCAGCGTCAATCGGTTCTTTTGCGCTTTCATAGATCACGTGAGTGCAAGCTATCTGCCCAAACCTTTGAAATCACTGTGGACGATAGTCTACGTAATGACGATTAGCACCGAGAATGTGGTGGGCAAGGAGACTACTATATAGAGTAGTCTACGATAGTCCGACCAGAACCATTTATGTATATCTTTATCAAAAGGTATTGTGAAGCTCTTTGAAACTACGTACTAAGATGTTTCAAAAACGAATTAGTTCAGCAGAAATGGGAGTGATAGTGCGAAAACTAAAATTTAAAAAATTGAAGCTGTTGGGGCCGGTGAAGCAAAAATCTCAAAATTTGGTTCGCTATTGTGTTCTGGCTTTACGCGTCTAACGACACCGCAATGATCCCGATCCGATACTGCGATCAAAAGAGTTTAATTATTTGTAATTTATTTTGGCTAACGATTCTATTAATCGCCACAAAATTTGATATCAGAAACTTTTGAAGTTGAGGGTGCCATCGTCACTTTTATCTCACCTCGTTAAGAGGTGTTTTTGTTTGATACATATTGAATTATAATTATCAATTTCGGTTGAGATTCACAGATATTAATCACATGCATTGCAGGCCATCAAGGATATGGACTACATTATCAAGGAGAAGTCCATTCTGGAACAGCTGTTCAACTGTGAAATCGAAAACTATATCACAGAAAGTAAGTAACCATGAATTTCCCAAACCAAATCCTTATGGATTTGAATTTGCCTTTGTTAACGCTCTGGTAACATCCGAACGAAACCCTGTGGAAACTGTCCTCTTGCAATTTGGCTGACGGATTCAGATCCGCAAGAACAGTAATTAAAAAAATATAATATTACCTATTTTTAAATATAAATCGACAATGTAAATGGGAATCAAAGGGACCAATGGAAAATTTTATAAAAAATCCTGAAATCAACAAGGGAAATCCGTGTTGTGTTAAACGGAAATTCGAACATTTTATCAAATTCACTTCCGAGTTAAAACTATGGTAGTGGTTGCACAATATTTTGTACAGCTTGATGTATACACGAATTTTAACCCTCCAGGACATATAACAAAACCTCGACTTAATTTGTGTGAAACCATGAAACCGACAACTTCTACCACTTACGCTTTCTTCTTTCCGACTGTTACTCTTTGCTCTCTATATGCCTCTGTTCTGAAGGGTTGCCGGATGGCAGGAACTCAACTGTTCCTTACATACATGTGCCTCATTTTCCACACTTTACTCATTCTTTATTCCAGATAAAGGCACCTTCTACATTGACGATTCCTATAGCTTCTCCCGGGTGCTGCTTTTGGGCAACCATGTGCACATTTTTGTGTTGGAGCTGCTCCTGCTGCTCTCCCTTTTCCTGATCACATTGAACTTGCTGATTGCAGCTGCCGCAGCCTGTGTATTCAACATGGTAGGTTTTAAATGTTTAGTTACTCAATGTAGAGATCAAGATGTTAGCTAACTTTTGATTTATGTTGCAGCTACTGCGCCATGTATACCGCCACTGGGTGCGGCGCAATGTCTCCCGCAAGACGCTCATCGACGAAAGATTCCTTTTGTAGCCCCAGGGCGAGGAGCAGTACCTAAGGGAGGACGGGTTCTTTGCCATTTGAATTTAAATTGAAATTGAAATTGAAACAGCAAAGGTTGTTGCCATTTGTTTTTATTGGTTTCATATTCCACTCGAGAGATAGTAAGTAGTACATCAATATACAGTGGTTAATCTTTAGTTATCGTAAAACTTACGCCTAAAACAGATAAAATAATTTCAATTTCCATAGTTTCACATTCAACACATACACAGGCATACGCAGATGCTATGCATGATCTGATCTACCTTTAGCTTTAGCTTTTTATCTCTTCGTTAGGATAGCACACATACACATAGTCATCGTACAAACATTTATGCTTGGCTATGTATATAATTTCATTAATATTGTGGCCTTGTTAGGAGTAGTAGCCGCTCTAGTTTAGTTATATATTTTATTCTGTAGTAGTTGTCCAGTGTGTGGATTCAGTGGCGTTGAAAACATTTATGAAAATATTGATCATAGCGGATTTGGTTTTATTTTAGTTTCGATCATACAAATCTACATACACACACGCTCGATTAGGATATATATGTATATGAAGAGGTGATTCTGATAGATCAATATGTACATCAACTATTGGTAATAAATAGAGCTGCTCCACTCTCCTTGCTTACACCTATGCCGTATGCTATAACGTCAAACGTACAACATCCAAACATTTATGCTTTATGCCTTAGCTTATCCGTAACTTAGGGATTTGATTCATCTGCAGAACTTACGACGCCTATAGAATGCAGCTACTAACTTAGGTCAAGTGTTTTCTTACGTGGTATACGAATGTATGCTGTTCGGGGATGAGTGGGGAGCAGGGAGCTGGGAGCAGGGAGCAGGGAGCAGATGGTCAATAAATACATAGAGCGTACTTGTCGAAATTCGAAATAAATGTATGGTTTAATGGTAATAATAATATTAATGAATAGTTGTTAATTTGATCATCTTATTGTTTTTCGCTATCACAAAAGTAAATACAACTCCAACACAGAGAGAGAGAGAGAGAGAGAGAGATGGGAGTCAGAACGGGGTCTGGGGTCTCTATCCCAAATACTAATCGATGAAACAAGGATGTGACCATTTCACTCGAACTTGAACACTTACAAAACTAGATTTAATCTCTACCGGTTCTCTACTCAAAGGTATACATATTTATAGTTATATATATATTTATATCAATGTTTATGGATATTCAACACTTAGAGTTTAGCCTAAACATATCTCATTCCGATGTTCGTTTTAGCGCCATTCCGTAGTTTATTCCATTGTACGTAAAAATAAAATCATATCAAATGACTTGCTGCCTCGGCTTTACTATTTACAAGAGCGATTTCCTTGGCATCGCTTTTTTGGGGGCTCGAACTCTCAAAATAAACAAGGTGATGACTACATTACGGAGGAGGAGAAGGGTCGCATGCGGATATGTAGCTTAATAAGAGATGAAAGTCCGCGTCAGCCATTTACAGTCCAAAGGCGGCGGCGTAAGCATGCAGAAGCTGGAGCACATAGTCGGCGCTCTCCTGGATAACATTGCTGCCCAGGCTGTGCGGACGCTGCGGCCTCTCAAAGTCCAACTCCTCCAAAATGCCAGGCAACTGCTCCTCCTCCTGGTGGCGCTGCTGCTCCTCCGACCCCGGCTGCTCCCCGGGCATCGGTTCGTTCTATTCGAGCGTCCGACGAGGCCGCTTCGCCGGCAGGCAGGCTCCATCACTGTCGCCGCCGCCCAGCGATGCCGAGCCGCAACTCTTGCGACCGTTCTCGATGGGCGACGGCGAGCCTGCCGCATTTACATGGGCCACCAGAGCCGGCGAAGAATTGGAGGAGCTGCCCTGCTTGCCCAGCTTGGTGCCCTCGAAGTGCGGCAGCCACTTGGCCAGCTGCTCCTCAAAGAAGTTCTCCAAGTATTTGGCATTGGAGTACGTTTTTGTGTCCTCCTGGCCGAAGATTCGGTCGTTAGTAGGGATCGGAATCACGGCTAAGTCATTTGTAAGCCTCACCTGATAGAAGAGGTATGTATTGGAGAAGATCAAGCGCACGTCGGACACGAAGCCAGCAATGTCCTTGTAGTGGTTGGGACTGGAGGGATCCAGACGGGTGCGAATCACATCCAACGACATGGGGCTGCAGCAAAAGGAATGGGATTAATAAATAATTAAGAAACAAGCCAAGGTTTGTAAGATTTACTTGGACACAATCTCGTAGTAGGATGTATTGGCCGGCGACTCCGGCTCCCGGAAGTTGAGGCTCTGCTCGTATTGGCAGTAGAGCTCCAGGCAGATACGCTGCAGGATTCGCAGCTCCAAGGCGGTCAGCTCGCCCGACGATGTCTTCTCGCCGCTGCCCTCGGTCTTGGTCAGCTCCTTCAGGTTGACGCACAGCAGGCACTGCCAGCTCTCGCTCTCGTCGGGCAGCGAGCTGATCGCGGGTATGTGGCAGTTCTGGTGGAACACCTTCGGACACTTGTCGCAGCACATCAGCTCGCCTCCGTCCAGGCAGACGGCGCACCAGTCCTCGTTGGGATCATCTTTTTGTTCGTTTTTATTATTAACTGACATTTATTAGTTTCGGGCATTTCGGGTGTGTGTGTGTGTGTTCATGGGTGAGTATTTATGTGTGTGGAGTATGCATTGTTGTTGTTGTTGGTCGAGTTTATGTTGGTTTTTGGGTGTATTTAAGTTTGATTCGATTTGTTAGTAGTTTATACGTGGTGTGTCGTTCCGTTTATTGCGCGTTTTTTGGTTTGATTTTATTTTATTTTCGGAAACGAGTTTATTTTCGGATTATGTTTGAAAATAGAAATAAAGAGAGAGCAAAGTTATGAGAATTTTAGAATTTGATGTTTCGGTAAGCCAACAAGCAATAAAAAACTAATAGTAACCACACACAAATCTTAGGATCAGGTAACAAGCAAGTAACCAAATACCAAATGGATGTCCACCACCACCACCTTCTCTGAAGCCAGATTGAGCGAGCAACTACAATGCTACAACATACATACACGCACATGGAGCACATGGAGCACTGGAGGAGCGCTGGTTGTGTACTCACCTTCCTGTGTGTTGGACAGATCCGTGGAGCTGTGCACCTGCGGCGAGGTGGTCTTGGTGCGACCCTCCGGCAGCACTTGCACCCCGTTCGAGTCCAGCTTGGCTATGGTGGCAATTAGATCATTGATAGAATCGTCGCGCACCTTGTCAATGGGTTCGGTGAAGTCCTTGGTGTTCTAGAAAGCAAACAAAATTGGTAATACCACTATGAAACAGCGCACAAGTTTCGATTGAACCTTGAAAGAGACAACTATATGTCTTGCTTGGTTTGACTTTTTTTGTAGTCCGACTACGGTCACACCAATTTAAAATGTAAACAATTACAATGGTCCCAATTCGCAGTAGGCAATTATCCATTTCTGGAGCCCTCATGCAAAACCTTCTGCAGAAATTAATATAAAAATAATATGAATATTGAAGGTTGAGCTATAATAAGATCTGTGCAATAAGATCTGTGTGTGATCTTGGCATATAATCGCGTCTTGATTTACATATGAGAAATTAAGCCGGTTAGACCTCGAGTTAGCTCCACCTTCAATAACAAATATGGATCGCCTAATGTTCAAACATTAATAATATGAATAGATTTTTTTAGCTTGTTCTTGGTTAATTCATAATAATTACAAAATATCAAAATATCTTGCTTTTGTGCAGAATAGTTGCTGCAAATTATGGCAAGCATTCAGCGAAACGCAATATATTTTGTGAAAAGCAATATTTTTGTCTAAAAAGACGTGATTATACTTTTTAGATACAATTTAATGGATTGTAGACGGTATTTGTTATCGAACTCATTCTTTTTTTTGGTATTTTTCTTTTTAGAACTATCGAATTTGTCAAAGCTTTAATTGTTCATTGAAAGTGACGTATAGTTGTCTTGCTCGCATTACAAGGTTAACCCTATATGGTTGCTGTCAAGCTTCTATTGAAAACTCTAGTTAATCAAGTTTATAACTTACCTCATGGGTACTGGGACTGGGGGTCTTTGGATTCGTCGAGGTGACGTTTGAGAGTATCGAGACGGCTGGCCCCAATCCCAGGGCGGCTGCGTTCAGCTGTGCACTGGAGGAGGAGGACCCGTTGCCGAGGCCCTGGTGATGACCCGCACCACCGCCCCCCAGGCTGGGCGGGGTGCTGTTTTTGAGCGTGTTTGGAGATTTCAGTGAGATTTTAAAATTTTCCGATGTCTGGCGGCCATTCGCAAACGGCAAAAGGGGACCCTGCTGCGAACACACTGAAAGTAGAAGAAAATAAATGTAAAGTATGCAAACTAAAGTATATTAACATAAAAAGACTTTCAAATGTATTGAAGGCACTGAGGCTTTTTATTCTAACATTTCAATGCCACCCAATGTCAATTACAATTATTTACATTAATTTATACCACAATCCCTTAGGTCTGTCTGACTGCAATTCAATGCGAATGTTAAGTAGTTTTTAAATATTCAGTTTATTGAGAAAAGTAAATAGTTTAGTACTTTTCAGTGAGTTATTTTTTTTTAATTCCTATGCCACACTTATTAATAGCGCCTGCAATGTACGAGTTTTTTAGAGTTAATAACTCTAATTCTAACTCTAACTGAAAAGTTTCTATCACGTACCAATTTTGAGAAAATCCAAAGTATAAAACACGGCTTGATTTCGCACTTTTCAAAGCTTAATACTATTAAGTTTATAACCCATAAGTCAGACCTAACCCAGAACTAATATTAGGCTTAAAAGAACCTTTGATTTATCTACTTCAATACTGGAAAGGAACCACCAATTAATTAACCATTAATAATCGAAATGCCTTATAAATAGTGAACAAGAGGTTCCCCATTGGTGGTTCCTATATATTTTTCGGTATTCTGTATAATTTGTATAAGATGTTCTTAATTTGAACGTTTGGGGCGAAAAACTTCTCATATCCTCCTCAAATATTTTTGTAATGTGTCCATTTTAAAGCAAACCTTTGATTTTTGCTTTGATCTGCTCACATTTTTCATTCACAAAATTCATGACGTTGCTTGATGTCACGGGAGGCATATCCAGACCACTAAAAATCTGTGATGTTAACATCTTGAAACCTTTGCTATTTAGGACAGATAATGGCATTTTCTCGGTGGTCACCAGATTCACGCATGCATCTTTCACTTCAGATGGGCTTATAGTCACTGAAAACTTCATTTTCTTCTTCGGAACTTCCGTAGAAACATCCCTCACCTCGTTTTCATATTCTTGTCGATGCTTTTGTGTTAGGTGGCGCTTCAGGTTGCTAACGTAATTGCCCTTTAACTTATGTTTGCAAATTTTACACTCCGAAGTATTTCGTTCCGCGTGAAACGTAAAAAAACTACGCGGAACCCAATCACTCTTTCGTCCCATTATATCGCAATAAGAATTAGCTTATTATATTTTTTTATCTTAGAATAAGCCAAAAAGATATATCCAAAGTTTGTGCCAAGTCAAAAACTAAAATTAACTCTTTGTTCATGGACGTGTTTTTCACCGCTTCCCTGTTTCTGTATTTGCTTACAAAATTAGAATCACCTAAATTTTTATCCTTAAGCCCAAGAATAAGGACAATATTGGATCTTGGGTCTTATTTTTTTATTACAAAATAATGATTATTTTATGAGTTTTATTTTTAATCAAAATATATCGTAAGATTTATTATATACTCAAAACGACAGATTTGAATATCATGCTACCAATCCATAAATTACCCTTAAAGAAGAACAATGGTGCAGTTTGCTCTTGTATAAATACTATAGGTGTTTGATTTTTTCAATAAAAAGAAAAACAAAATCATTATTTGCAGTCCTGAATATTTTCCTTACACCCAAAAAAAAAAGGGGAGTTTAAACTTTTTACGCGTTGTCTTAAAAATATACTCAAGCTGTATAACGAGTTTAGTATAGTTTTAATACATTTTAATATCAAATGTATACTTCTCAAGATTGTATACTCTTAATAAACATAAACACATGTATTTTCTAGTATTATTTTGGTACGAGCCTACATCGAAAATTCGGTAACACATTGCGTTAGCTGGAACTTAGTGCTTTTCTGATTGTCGCGTTAGTGATTTTTCTCAAGTCTTAGCGTAGTATTTGTAGTATCAAAAAAAAAAAAAAGGCATCTCCTTAAGAAATTTTCAACACTCAAAAGTATATAAGAAGTATAGAACAATAGTATAGTTTCTATGACGATTTATTTTTCCGTGTATAAAAGACCCCGAGTAAAATAATGAACATTTTTTGGAATACAATTATATGTGGCAATGGAATGGGGCTATAGATAAAGAATATTTTAATAGTGTACGCTTAAGCTAATGTTTTGTTAAACGATTAGAAAGTAAATTAGGTTTAAGTGGCCCATTTTAATTACTCACTGTTCGACTGCTGAGCGGATTGCGGGATGTGCCACTTGGCCAGGCTGTGCATGCCCCCGCCGCCGCCTAGCTGCGGCGAGGTCTGCGGTGGGCCGGTATTAAAGCCAGCCTGGCTCCCATGAAACCCCAACGACTGCAACGAGTTAAAAATAAAAGAAACCAAGATAAAATATTAAAGACCTTTTTGGAATTAAAATTCTGCTAAACGACACTCACATTCTGCATGGGATTTGGCATCATTTGGGGGCGCTGCAGTGCGCCCGGCGAGGGTATCTGTCCGCCGCCACCTCCCGCCGCTCCGGCCATTGCCGCTGCGGCCGCCGCCTGCTGGGCGTGGCTGGCCATGCGCTGGTACTGTGACTGGAAACGCGCATTGCTGCTCATGAAGTTGGCGTCCCGCGGTCCGCCTCCCGGACCACCGCCCTGCGAGAAGCCCTGTTGGCCGGGCATGAAATGCGGCCGCATCTGGGGGCCCATCTGCTGGTGGGCCGGCGACGGTGCTCCCTGCGGTCCGCCCGGATAGCTGGGCGGACCATTAAATGCCATGTGAGCGTTGGGGCTCTGCGCCGCCTGGTTGTTCAGCAACCCCCGCAGGCTGATGTCTAGAAGAGGCCAAGAGCCGTGAATTAATGCTCCACCTTGTGTCTTGGACTCTGGGCTCTGGGCCCTGGACCCCGCCTTCGGCACTTACCCATATTCTGCGGATGCGTGGAAGAGCTCACGTGCGGCTGGCCATGTCGCTGCATGCCCACTGGCGGCATTCCCCCGAAGCGAACTGCAATGGAGACGAGGAAACCCATTAAAAAGCTGGGTGGAAAATTGTAACAGCAACTGTCTGGCAGTGGGTAGTGCCTTTCTGGGGAAACACAGGCCTGTTCCACCAAACAGCTGACAATTACTATATAATTTCAGCAAAAGACGAGAAAATATTTTATATACAGTGGCTCGCAGCTTATTTCGTGCAGAGGTACAACCAAACTATAAAGTCGTGTAGCATATAAACTATAGAAGATATCAACAAAATTTAAATGCAGTTTTTTGAAGTAGTATTCTAATATATATAAAAATCATTTATTGTTTTTCAATTCCATTCAATAATGTTTAAATTTACAAAAAACTAAAAATATTGACTTCTTCAATGTCGCAGCTTATTTCGTGCAAGAACTTTGGGTAAATGCATTTCGAGAATTGTGATCCCTGACAAACTTTTTTTTATGTAATCTTTTTGGACACAATATCAGCTAATTTTGTGAACTATTAACTTTTTTTTTTGATACACTGGAAAAAAAGTTTTGTTCATTTAAGAAGAATCAGCCCCTGTTTAACAATTGAACAGAGGGAAATGGTCCTTAAATATTTTCAAAATAAAACAACTTAGCGGAATATGATTAAATGGTATATTGAGGGCCTAGTAAAATAAGAAAAATTAAAAATAAAAATAATACGCGGCTGATAACGGCCAAAAT
>VNKF01004241.1:0-27290 GCA_008044355.1 Drosophila lacteicornis
CACATTCAACCCAAAAAATTTCTGATACCAAATTTTGTGACGATTAATAGTTATTTAAACAAAAATATTTAAAAAGTTTTTAATTAGTTTCAAAATCGGCACTTAGCTGAAAAATTAAAAAAGGCAAAACAGGCAGCGTGCCGATTTTGAAACTAATTAAAAACTTTTTAAATATTTTTGTTTAAATAACTATTAATCGTCACAAAATTTGGTATCAGAAATTTTTTGGGTTGAATGTGCCATCGTCACTTTAATCTCACCTCGTTAAGAGGTGTTTTTATTTGATCCTGTTAACACTCTTAACATCTCAAATTCCATTAATTCTGTTAACAGAGAACTTATCATTTACATCTCGCTTCTCCACTACTTTTCTGTTGCATTTCATCCTGTTAACCCTTAACCTAAAAAACTATTCCTGTTCATTGTATTCTGTATTTAGTATTCAGCTTTAACAAGTAATTTAAGAATTTAGAATTTAGCACTCACCTCGCTGTCGGGATGAAAACACTGACTGGCCGCCAGGTAACCAATTCGCTTGCAGGTAAATCGGGACGAGCTCATCACCTCGATGATGTTGAAGCCTGCCCACGAGATGTCGTAGCCCAGCATTTGTATCTGTCGAAATGGCAATAGAATCAATAATAAATATTAACATATTCTGCTGATTTTGTGCAAAACGAATCGAAAGATGTGTGTGCGTGTGTGTGTACAGGAAAAAGGCCCAAGGACTTGTCGTTTGCATCTCGTTTGCTTTCAACCTTACAGTCGCTGTCGAATTAATTGTTCCATTTTTATTATCTTATATTATTTGTCCAAACTAAAGAGATCAAATTAAATACATTTTCTTTAGGTTCCTTCTTTATTTCAAATTAAATAATCTGTTAATTGAGTATATTGCCTTAATGTGCTTTCCTATTCAATGGCCATGACTGTGCCCACTAAATTGTTCTGTTGATGGCATCTCGTTTGGTTGGCTTGTTATTGTCGCCGCTTCGCTTGTTACCGTCACATTCCCGTTGTTGTTTTGTCCTTATTGTCGTACTTGCATACAAGGACCCCCACCCCCACCCCGAACACGTACCTCAGTCAATTTGCGTCAAGTGCAGGAAGGTAACCAGAGATGCCGATGCCGATGCCGGCACATTCTAAGCCCTCTTCAAGGGAATTGGAATCTTTGCAAACTCAAGGGATTTTCTTTCTTAATAAATTAATATCAAATAAACTAAAAAAACCCAAAGTTATGGTGTGTTGTGTAGTGTGTACGGTGAGTGTGAGTGAGTGGAACTTACGTAGGTCAGCTTGGCGACGGCATTGCACTTGACACTGATATTGTCCTGTCGCAGCTCCTGTTTGATCTCCTCAATGCACGTCGATATGTATTTGGCCTGTGGAGAAAGTCGAGGTCCATAAAATTAATTTACGTATACGTCATTTATATGGCGGGGGGTGGAAAAATGTGCAATGGCAGCAAAACCAACAACAAATCTGTGAATGGTCCAGAGGCTATCAGTTTCATACGCCCCGCGCACACACACATTAACATTCTCGGACACAAATACCACAGCATACAGTAGGGGTCAACTCAATAGCACCCCAAACCACACTAAGGAGCTTATTCATCAGATTCATAAAACCGTACTCAGACACACGAAAAGTGTTTCTAAGCAGTACGATAGAGCGAGAGGGTGAGTATTGACCTCTCGATGCTTAGGAACACTTTTCGCGTGTCTGAGTACGGAGCTTAACCTATACAAGTCGGGAGAATATTTTTTTAGCCTCTAAAGACAAAAATTAAAGAGCTTAGATGATGACATATCTGCTTAGTTTTTAAATATCCATGTTTTTCACTCTTTTTTACATAATTAGAAATTATTGAGAAAAAATTAGAATTTTGAAAGATCTTTACAGATTATAAGGGCAACAAAAAACTAAAAAAGCTGTTTACATCAAATTTTATTAATAAAATACATATATTATTGGCAGTAGACGCTGTTTTCATTGGAATATTACTAAACCATTAATGCAATCAATAATAATAATTTTACAATAAGTAAATATAACATTGATAAAACGAGAAAGAAAGCTAACTTCGGTAAACCGAAATTGGTATACCCTTGCAGAATGCAATCATTGAAAATCGAACCATTTTAGTAATGTTGAAAAAATATAGAATTTTGTAAATTTTACATTTTACATGTAGAAATTTACATTTTCATATAAATCGACCGATCGCTTCTATGGCAGCTATATGATATAGTGGTCCGATCTTAATGAAATTAAAACCGTAATTCTAGAATCATAAAATACCGATATGTCTCAAAATTTATAGAAATACGTTGAATAACAGAGAAGTTAAAATTTTTTTACATTAATTTCGCCATCATTCCTATGGCAGCTATAGGATATAGTAATCCGATTTCGGTCGTTCCGACATATATACTAAAGAAATAAGACTATGCTGAAAATTTCAGCTCGATAGCTCGAAAACTGAGAGACTAGTTCGCGTAGAAACCGATAGACGGACATGGCTAGATCGACTCGGCTGGTGATGCTGATCAAGAATATATATACTTTATGGAGATGCCTCCTTCACTGCGTTGCAAACATCTAGTCAAAATTATAATACCCTCTGCAAGCGTATAATGAAGAAAACAAGATTTTTTGTAAGCAGTCAAATTCCTAATCACAGCGCAGTTTATATGACGATAGCAAAAAGTGCATCTAATATGTTAGCCACGGCTGTAAAATAGCGCAAAAACAAAGCTTGGAAACCAGCGAAGAGAACCATATCTCCAATGCCACCCAACTACCGTTACTTGAGATCCTGCCACCCTGCTATCCCCTTCCCGCTTAGAGGGAGAGAGCGGGAGCGGGAGAGACTCCCAACTCGAACAAAAGTCAAACATCTGTGAGCGGACCGCACACAGCTGATAAGGACCAAAAGGCAATCAGCGAGGGAATTTACATGAGTAAATATTTGATAAAACGTGCGTTTGCACAACAACAACTGCAAACAAACTCGCGCGCACCTCCGCCGCCCCTTCTCTCCCTCTATTTGGCTGTGCACTTCTTCCCGAAATTGACATAGAAGCATTAGCCGCTAATTGAGTGAGTGAGTGTGAGGTGGAGGAGGGGGAGTTTGTCTGAGCTGAGTTGAGTCCGTGTTTTGTAGCTCTTCTCCTTCTTGCCTTTTGCATTGTTGGCAGATGCCAACACACACACACACGCGCCTACACTTTCACTCATACACGCTCGCACACACACACACACACACGTACGCCTTGTAAGTCACACAGTCAAAACTCTAACAAAATTCCCTTAATGCAAACGAAATTTGTCAGCCAATTAGCGAGTTCTAATTGGAAATACAGCTGGGCGACGGGGGCGTGTCAGTGGGCGTCGGGAGATGGCAACATTAGAGGGGCGGGGGAGGATGGCAAAAGGACCTGACCATCGGCACGCGCTGCTTACCTCATTATCCTTGTTGTTCCTGATGCCGCGCACCAGATCTGTTAGGTTTTTATCAAACATACGCTCAAAAAAGTTACCCTTCACTTTCTTCAGAGCCATCTTCGCTGGCTTTCTGTGTTGATGTTGTTGTTCTTGTTCTAGTTGTTCTTGCTGGGTTGGCAAACTGTGCAGCACCGCGGATTTTCGATATATTTGCTTTTATGTGCACCGGCAGCAGCAGCACTCGCTTCCGTCTATTTTTCTAGTTTGTTTTTCTTTTTTTCTGCACTTGCAAAAGTTGCTGCTAAAAAGAAACATCGATGTGATGTGACCAGGTGACGGCGGTGGCCAAGATCCAGCACATCACGGGCGATACATCGATAGCAGTGCTTACTACCAACAATCGATAGTCCGACTACACGTATGTCAGTCGATTTAAAATTTAAAAAAGAAGCAACAGGTTTGGAAATAAACTTAACAAATAAAAGGCAATGCAAACGACAAGTTTCTTAACATAATCCAGTACTTAATTAAAAAAAAGAAACAACTGACACTTTTAGAGAAACTAATTGCGGATCAACAATTAAGCGTTTATTTCAAGTTATCTCAACATTTTAAAATGCATCCATGCACAAAACATTTTCTTTCAAAATACGTAACAATCTTCTTATCTTAAGTTTTGTCTTTTTTTGTTAAGTTTTTCTTTTTGGCAATTGACCAGCGCACTTGGGGGGGAAAATGAGTATTAACAATTGTTGCTAGCTAAGCTTTAGCGACACTTCAGTTTACGTTACTGTTTATGTAGAAAATAAGCAGCGGTTGTTCGTAATAAACACTGTGCGTTTTAATACTTGAGTTCTCCATTGGGAGTATTATTATATAAAAAAAAAAATAAGAAATGGGAGATAGATATTTGAGATATCTTTGAGTTGATTTAAAGGTCCACCGATTTGATCATAAAGGCTGCTTGACATTTTTAGAAGATGATATTCCTATTCGTTGGTCAACGACGCCGCAGAGCGGCTGCTGTTTAGGATGAATACGTTACTCATACGCATGTGCTCGAAGGTGAGCGGCTTACTCAGGTTGGTATCCCGCTTCTTATAGTATTCGTTGAAGTCCAACCGCGTGCCGAAGAGCTGGAGATTGGGGTTTTGGTGGGAGTTGAGGGCCATCAGGAAGCTGCTAACGGCCTTCTCATAATCATTGGCAATATCCTCCAGGTTGCGTCTGGCTATGAGTACACGCTGCTCAAACAGCTTGCACTCCTGGTCGCGCTGCAACTTCTGTTCGGTGGTCACGCCGAATTGTCCCCGCTTCTCCGACTCGGCCACCTTTTTGGCCATTTCCTCGCGGGCCCTTAGCTCCTTGAAGCAGTGGGTGTAGTAGCGCGATTGCCACGCTTCCAGTTGAATGATGCTTTCGTACACAATCTCCAGGAACTGCTGCTTTTGCGTCTGCTGGCCATGGAAGCAGCCCACCGTTATGTCGCCCAGGAACTTCTCGTGGGCCTCCAGGATCTCGTCGAGGGAGTTCGCGACGCGCATCTTTTTCGTCAGCTCAACCCAGTTGCATTCGATGACCTCGAAGAGGATGTAGTATTGCATTTGATGGATGAAGTGCATGATCTCCGATGTGAACAGATGCAGGCGGTGTGACGTGCTGCTAATCTCCGGACGCAACAAGCCAAGTAACTGTAAAGAGTGATACAAAACGAGAATTAGCTCATATGTTTAAGTTTTTAACGTACCGATTGGTTAAAACGAAAGTAATGACAACCCTAATGCATTCGATTTCCAGGCAATTCGATAAGAGCCCCACTATCGACTATCGATTGCGGCTTTGTTTACATTCGCGATTTAACCCGTGAATCGGCTTTCCTATTGGATTCTCCTAATCTTCTTAGTCTTATCAGTGTCTGCCCTGGTGCGGAGATTACGGATTTTAGAGTTGCCAGCGATGTCCCTCTCGATCTTCAAAGACCTGCCGGCGGAGCATCCGCGCAACCTGATTCCCTCGCTCTGCAGGCAGTTCTACCATTTGGGATGGGTCACCGGCACCGGCGGCGGGATGAGCATCAAACTCAAGTGGGTAGTCAATCCCATAGAGATTCATCTCATGGATTTGCCTTTGCAGCGATGAGATCTACATAGCACCGTCGGGCGTCCAGAAGGAGCGCATGCAACCTGAAGATCTGTTTGTGCAGGACATTACCGGCAAGGACATCCAACTGCCGCCGGAGATCAGGGGTCTGAAGAAGAGCCAATGCACGCCGCTCTTCATGCTGGCCTACCAGCATCGCAATGCCGGCGCCGTCATCCACACGCATTCCCAGCACGCCGTCATGGCCACGCTCCTGTGGCCGGGCAAAACCTTTCGCTGCACGCACTTGGAGATGATTAAGGGCGTGTACGATGAGGCGGACAAGCGGTATTTGCGCTACGACGAGCAGCTGGTTGTCCCCATTATCGAGAACACGCCCTTTGAGCGTGACCTGGCTGATAGCATGTATGCCGCCATGATGGAATATCCGGGCTGCAGTGCCATCTTGGTGCGACGCCACGGGGTCTACGTTTGGGGACAGACCTGGGAGCAGGCCAAGACCATGTGCGTTGTTTATCTAACTAACCAATCGAGCCTATCATTAATCCAATTTGTTTTTGTTTTCCATTAAAAACAGGTCGGAGTGCTATGACTATCTGTTCTCCATTGCAGTGGAAATGAAGAAGGCTGGACTCGACCCGGAGAAGTTTCAGAGCTCGTAGAGAAGTGGATGGCATTTTGATACTTGATAAAAAAAAAAACACACACAATCCATGGTTAAACCTAGAATATATAAAATATTCAAAAGCATATAGTTCTGTTTCAGCAAAGTTTCTGACAATAAAAACATCCTTACATTGAAATTTTACTGTGTTTTTCTATATTTTCAACAAATATGTAGATCTTTTTAGTTTGGAAATGATTTTAAATCTACCAAAAATTCAAAGGAATATCATTAAGATATTTATACCCGGTACCCATAGGGTACAAGGGTATTATAAGTTAGTGCCGACCGAGAAGGTATGTAACAGGCAGAAGGAGAAATCTCCGACCCTATAAAGTATATATATTCTTGATCAGCATCACCAGCCGAGTCGATTTAGCCATGTCCGTCTGTCCGTATGTCCGTCCGTGTGAAACAACAGATCTCAGAGACTATAAGAGCTAGAGTTACCAAATTTGGTGACAACATTGGAATCTGTTGCACGCAGATCAAGTTATTTTTAAAATTTGGCCACGCCCACTTCCGCCCCCAAAAATCATAAAAAAACTTAAAATAAGTTATACTCGTTATTTTCGGGTTAAAGTTAATAGATAAAATAAATTAACGTTAAATAACGGACGTTTTCTGAAAATTTCAGTAAAATCGGATGATAAACATGCGAGATATTAGCAATAAAGTTAGAATTTTAACACATTCCCCTAAGGCACTGCTTTTGCTGTTGCAAGCTGTAGCCGACAGGTGGTGCATTCGAGCCTTGGCCGCGCGATATAACTGCAGAAGAAATGACAACAGAATAGAGCAAAAAATGACAAAAAATAACATAATTCATTTTTTGGCGTCCTTATAAAATGTATTATTCAAATTTAAGTATGACATTAAATTGTTTAGGTCGGGAGCTAACTCGAGAGGCAATTTATTTTAAGAAGTATCGAAGTAGAGTATAATAATGTATGTACAATTTTAAATTTCCTTTTAGTGTAAAGCACAAACGTTTAGGTACCGGGTATCTCACAGTCGAGCACTCTCGACTGTAGTTTTCTTACTTGTTTTGTAATCGTTATGGTCTTGAAATTTAAAAATAATTGTAGAACAAATTTTAAAAATGCTTCGAGAGACTTCCGAATGTATTGCGGAAATTTGCACTAAGCTACAGGGGAGATCTTAGGAGTGTTTCTTGAATGGGCCTGTGAGGTCGCATATTTTGGATGGCAAAGTAATCTTTGGGGACACTTGAGGCCTTATCGCCAGTTTTATGGGCATTTCAAACTGAGTGCGCACTTTGCACTAAAATTTGGACCAGGAGCGTGGTAACAGCCATGGCCAACAGCTGATAAACGCTGTTAAAGGTCCATGTTAAGCGCAGCATGTTAATGTTAAAGTCTAAACTCCATACCTGCCACAGTGGTTAAGAAAGCTGATAAAAACTTGCATTGTCGCAAGCGTTTTAATTTAATTCACTAATGAGTATGGTATTCATAATTTAGACATTTTTCTAGAAATAGATAAGACATTTAATAATCATACATTTAATACAAATTTTCTAACAAACCCGAATAAATTGTGTTGTTAGATCCCCCCCTTTTTCTGCTGTTTCGACCCCACTGTGCATCAGCTGGCTAACATTTGAGGCGAAAGCGAGAGCACATCACACCACCGACGCACAAACGCATACGCAATCGCAACGAGTGCGAAAGAGTAAGCCGGAGACCACCTACCGGCACTCTCTACTGTGGGGTGTGTGCTTATATTGCCATCTCGCCCTGGCGCCAACAATGGGTGAGAGTGAAAAAAGGAGACAATAAAATCGGCGATTGCACGCTGCCTGCCCATTACTTCGCGTTCTCCGCTCCAAGCGTAAGCATTTTCAACGGCGCACTAGCGAAAAGCCCCCGCTTAATTTTCCCATTTTTTCTGTTCCCGGAAAAACATACAGAAAAGCTCACACATCACACACGCACACGCACACAGCGCAAACATGACTCTGCAGTCGGACGCCGTTTTCCAAAAGATCATCGATGGCCTGAAGGACAACCAGGCCAAGGCCAAGGCAATCAACGGTGTGTTCCTGTACAAAATCACCAAGGACGGCAAGGTGGCCAAGGAGTGGAGTAAGTACTAGTAGTAACACCCTTAAACACCCCGCACACACAAACATACAATACGTGGTGTCTTTGTGTGTGTAAGCGGTGAGAGCGCGGACTGGGGCAGCAGTTCAAAGTGCAGAGTCTTTCTGACTGTGTACTTTGGCACTTGCACAGCTGTTGGCCTTAACATTTATACATATGCTGTAATGTTCCTTCAATCGGGGGAAAGTCTGTTAATGTTAATTGAGACCTTAACAAAGTCACTAAAACCCTAGAAAGACCCACTTAAAATACGAGAATCAGTGCCCGCTCTTTTCTAGTTGTTTACTTATTTTGAACCTTGCTTGTTTCTGGCTCAGATATCCAGAGTTACCATGTTACCAGCATAAATAACATGTATTTCCCCTCTCTATTTCCTTCAGCCCTGGACTGTAAGAGCGCCAAGGCGTACGAGGGACCCGCCCAGGGCGTCAAGGTTGACACCACTCTGACTGTGGCCGATGAGGACATGGTCGACATTGCCCTGGGCAAGCTCAATCCCCAGGCTGCCTTCATGAAGGGCAAGCTGAAGATTGCCGGCAACATTATGCTTACCCAGAAGCTGGCGCCGCTCCTCAAGACCGATGCCAAGTTGTAAGGAGGAGGATGGAGCAGCAGGAGCAGACCGCACAACATTCCTCAGCAAAAAATAGTGTGTGTGTGTTCTAAATATTTTTTTTTCTGTGCTTGTTGTGTGTGTATTCGTGTTTTTGTTTCACCGCGTAATTAATTAATTAATGTTATTTTTGTACGGGATAAATCTTCTACAAAAAAAGAACTAGAAAATAATACATAAGGCGAACTATCGAACTATATATGTATTCGTTGTGCACTTTGATACTACGGTTGGGTTTATCGCTGAGTGGGCTTAATCTTAATGGATTAGATTGAACGCTAATCTTATCTACGATTTCTTCATTGAAAAACCTTTTGAATTTCGACTTCCTTGCGTGTTTAAGCTTTTATTTAAGCAAAAACTACATTTTCTAGTAGAAATCAGCTTCTGAAAAGCCTAAATAGATCAGGCCATTCTTTAAATAGGGACTTGTTTAGATCGCATGAATGGAAATCTAGAGTGACCCCCGCTGCGGTTATCTGCATCCATGCGGATGCACTCGAGACGAACCCGGTTGATAAGAAAGAAATTAGAGGCACAGTAAACTCACCTTGGCGTTGCTCATCTGCACGTTCCATATCTTCAGGGAGAGCACAAACTCGATGTGCTTCATGCGCCACAGGGGCTTGAACATGGCCTTGTATATGGGCATCGTGGGCTCCAGCATGGTGGCCAACGGTCCATGGACGGTGTACTGCAGCGAGATGACGTCCCAGCCGACGTCCCCGGGAAATGGCGTCTGCAGGGCCACATCCAAGTGGTTGAGTATCTCGGGATCGTCGTGGTGGGCATTCTCGCAGCGCAGAGCGGCATCCAGCATGGCGGAGAGATCGTGTGCATATATATCACAGCCCTTGCGCTCGAGTTCATCTCTGCAGGGAAAAGTTACCATAAATTAGGGTAATTTGGGTAATTAGGGTACAGTAAAAGCTAATACTCACTTCATATGCTCGATGAGAATGCTGACAAAGTCACCTTGGCCCAGGAGCAGGTAGCGACGCATGCCATACAGGTGACTTAGGAGCTTGTGGGGACCCACCATGATGTCCAGGACGTGCTTGGAGGTCTGCATGTAGCAGGTTTCCACAGCGGCATGCCAGTGGGTGTCTTGCACGTACGCATATATTTGGTGAGCTGCCAGGATTAAGGGAATTAATAAGAATTTCTAGACCTACGTATGTAAGCTTCCACTCACTATGATGGTCCATGATAGATTTGATCTCGGCGCGGTTCCTGCCCAGATCCTGCATCTCGCACACCTCCCTCAGAAAATTGATGCTCTTGCCCGTCTTTAGGATCCGAATGGCCAGTTCCGGTTGCACAAACTTGGGCAGCATGGGCATGCGCAGGCGGAACTTGTCGTGCCACAGCCGATCCGCACCGACGTCATTGAGAACTTCCACAAAGAACTCGCCGTAGAGATCGATAACGCCTCCCTCCAGCATCCATCGGGCGATCATGCCACCCAGCGGCACACAGACAGCGTTGAGGAGGTCACGCACCAAATCGTTGACTATCGGATTGCCATTGTCCAGCATATTATACAAGGTCGTTGCCAGCTCGCCGCCCTTCAACATCTGGCACTTGTCAGCGATCTTGGCCAGCCACTGCATCCGGTGCAAGGGCTTTAGATACCAAGCGAGCAGCGACATCAGTGTCACTTCCTCACGTTCCTCCTCGGGCAACTTGGAATTCGCCTTCGCCTTCGCCTTCCCCTTCGCCTTATTGCCTTTCACCGCTTCGTCTAGGATCGCCACCTCGCCGCGGTATTCCATCAGCTCCGACCGGAGTTTAGTGATCAGGGCCTGGCCCATGATGCCCATGGGATTATAGCCGGTTGTCACGTCCGCGAACTTGGCCAAGCGATCGTGATAGTAGCCCAGCTCGGAGAGGCGGAGGAGCATGCCCGCCTGCTCGCTGGTCAGCGGCTTGGTGTTTATCGGGTCCAGCTTGAAGTAGCCGGTGACGACGTCCTTCTTCAAGTACTTACCCTGGATGCCGATGAACGAGTGAACGACATTTATTACCATATTCTGATTGAGCTCCGGCTCCCCCCTCGCGTTCAGGATCTCCACGTAGTTCGGCAAGGACTGGCCCGTCAATCCCGTGCTTAGCTGCGAGGCATCGTAGCAGAGGCCATTCCCGTTCTGATACGGCGCGGTGTTTCTCTGAATGTTTACGTTCATATTGCAGTTGATGCGTTGTTTTTGTTGTTGCTTTTCAAGCTGCTGTTGCTGCTGCATCTGATGCTGCTGCTGCAGTTGCTGTTGCTTCTGCTGCTGCAGTTGCTGCTGCTGCAGTTGCTGCTGCTTCTGTTGCTGCAGTTTCTGGTGCTGGAGTTGCTGCTGCTGCTTTTGCTGCTGTTGTTGTAGTTGCTGTTGCTGCAATTGCTGCTGCTTCTGCTGCTGCTCTTGTTGCTTCTGCTGTTGTAGTTGCTGTTGCTCCTTCTGCTGCTGCTGCTTCTGCTGTTGTAGTTGCTGTTGCTCCTTCTGCTGCTGCTGCTTCTGCTGTTGTTGTTGTAGTTGCTGTTGCTTCTTCTGCTGCTGCTGCTGCTCTTGCTGCTTCTGCTGCTGCTGCTGCTGTTGCTGCTCCTGCTCTTGTTGCTGCTGCTGTTCCCGTTCCTGTTGCTGCTGTTGTTGCAAGTTGTTGCTCTTAATTTTGAGGTTCATATTGCTGTTCTTGCTTCGCGAGCTGAGGCTGGAGCTGGTGCTCCGCGAACTGCTGCTGGTGCTCCGAGAGCTGCCCACAACGTGACAGAGGTAATCGGCGGTGCTGATGGCAGTGCCACTGTTGCTGTTGCTGCTGCCAGTGCCACTATTGCTGTTGCTGCCGCTCCCGCCTGAAGTTAGCTCTGGTTCTGGCTCTGGCTCCTGCTCTGGCTCCTGCTCTAGCTCTTGCTCTAGCTCCTGCTCTAGCTCTGGCTCTGACTCCGGCTCCGGCTCCGGCTCTTGCTCCGGCTCTTGCTCCGACTCTTGCTCCGGCAGTAGCATGTTCTTCTTCGCCAGGGTAAGCAGGAAGTCAATTAGCGAGTGCCGGTTCTGAGGCTTGAGTCTCAGCAACAGGAGCTTATTGTAATTTATGGTAAAATAACTGACCGCCTCACTTTCCTCGTGGGCTTCCAGAATATGCGTTATCTTCTCCAGACATTCGCGTTCGTTGAGCGGACTCGCAGGAGGGTTGGCTACGCAGTGAGCAGCATGGATCATATTCTCGTCTAAAGGATGACATTAAGATATTTATTTTATTTATCTAAAGCTAACAATTGGTATAAAACTAAAAGCTAACTTCAAATTAGGAGCATTAGCTGCTGAGGCCTACCGCTCGCCTGGGTGTGTTTACATGTTTATTTATTTTAGTTTTGTTTTAGTTACGAGTTTATGTGTCTATATTGTATGTACAAGTTTAGCTTTGTGGAGGAAGGAGATGATTTTGATTGAATTTTCTGTTGTTGGGTTGGCTAGGAGTTGGATTGGGTTTTCGTGGGGGAAGGTTATGGTTCTGAGTTGGGAAAGGGTAGTGCAGTTTATTAAGATGTGTTTAATGTCTATTGCAGCATTATTGTAGAGGGGGCAGGTACCTTGGAGAGATCTGTCCATGTAATGTGCGTTAGTGAGTAGAGTGTGTCCTAGGCGTAGCCTGTTGATTATTATTTGTTGTTGTCTGTAGAGACAACGTATAAGTGTGAAGTTTGCAGGGGTGTTTTGTGAGATTTGTTTGTACCATTAGGAAGTTTGGTTTTGCAGATCTCTTTCTTTGTTGTTGTAGTGTATTTTAATGTGTTGTGTGATGTCTTTGGTGTTGTAGTTTGCTGTGTAGGTGAGTGGATAGTTGTGGGTTTCCCTAGCTGCCCTGTCAGGTCTCTCATTGCCTTTTATCCCAATGTGGCTCGGGATCCATATCAACTTTATTTTTGGGAAGTGCTTGGAGACTAGATTTCTTATTGTTGAGGGGTAGTAGGAGTGGTTGTTGGAGTTTTTTATGGAGGATAGGGAGGATAGGGAGTCTGAGCATATAGCGTATTTGCCTGAGTTTTTGATGCAGTATTTAATTGCTCCGAGATTAGCTATGATTTCGCTTGAGAGGACGGAGGAGTACTGGGGTAGGAGTCCGGATTTTATAGTGTTTGTGTCGTTAGTGAAGCAGTAGCTGATTGTGTCGTTTGCTTTTGAGCAAAATTGGTGATTATGGAGGGAATTTTTAAGAGAGTGGAAGAGCTGGTTATAGACTATTGGTGGAGTGGTAGTTTTGTTGAACTGGGATAGGGTTGTGTTTGTGGCTTTTAGGATTGTTTCTGGGCTGTATTTCTTGGATGGGTAGCTTTTGATTGGGGAGTATGGGAGGTATAGGGTTTTGCTGGTCTCAATGATCGTGTCTATTGTGCTAGGGTATCTGTAATTTCGTTTTTAAGGTTTTATGAGCTTGCCTATTGGGGTGTCGTGGGAGAGGATTAGTTTGGTTGCCAGTTTGCCTGTTAGGAGTTCGCGTCTGTTTTCTATTGTGTTAATTTTTGACTCAACTAGTAGGTTGTTTGTAGGTGTTGTCCTGAAAGCCCCAAGGGCTGATCTTATTGCGGAGTTTTGGATGGATTTTAGGCGGTTCATGATAGAGTGGGATTTATGTATTAGAAATTTATGTAGATCTGGGATGTTGTGTTTTCCTTTTCAAGTGTTTATTTAAGGCACTTGAAACTATAAATTACATCTTCAATATTAATAATAGTAATAGAGTCAAACGACGGCAAACAAAAGATATTTCGTATTGAATCATTGATAAAATTAAGAATTAACAAAACTAAAAACGGTTTTTTTTTTTATAATGAATAAAATTATAAATATTAAAAACAAGAAAGGAAGCTTACTTCGTCAAGCCGAAGCTTTCATACTCTTGTACATAATACAAATAAAATTAAAGGATAATATTAATAATATAATAATAAAGGATCATTACTTTTGTTTTAAGTTTATGAATAAAAAGCTTTTCTCAATAAAAAGACAAGAAAGGATGTAAACTTTTGTTTAAATTTCAACTTTCTACACTGAAAACAATCAGAATGAATGAAATATAAAAAAAACGGAGTAGTCAATAGTAGCCCTCTCGCTCTCTATCACTGCTTAGAAACATTTTTCGTTTATCTGAATAGGTTTTCTTTGTAAACCCCAAATCTCACCATGAATATAAGGAGGCTGTTCGCCCTCAACGCAGAGGAGCAACTGCTGGATAATGCCCACCAATTTGGAGGCCTGCTCGGCGGAAACCATCGGCCCGAATTTAAGCTGCATTTTGTCAGACATTGAGATTGCGAGTCGGTGATTCCGGGAATCCAAAGCCGCGCGCGCAATTCCTTTCGTTTGCTCAAAAGACAACACTAAAAACACAGCCAATTTCGTTGGCGTCCAAATGCAAGGCAAGGAACAAATGGTTGGCAAATATATGACAGCACAGGAACGCCAGCTGCGATTCGGGATAACAATACACTTCACTAGCTGGCAATGCCGGAAATGTCCTCGTGGAGTTACCAAGATTTCGAGTGGCGCGTACTTTGTGCAAAATTTAATAAATTATCAAAAAAGCAACAACTAAACATAAGAATGCAGTGTGACCGTACAAGTGTAACGGGTTCATACCAAAAGCGAGCTGTTTTGCGCGCCCACAGTTTGTACACACTGATATTTTGAAATAATTTATTTTTTGTGGAATATGCATCAATTAGCAACGAAAATAGACCTTAGAAAACAAGTTACCTTTATTAATACAATTAGCTACATCAATGGTACTTTTAAAGTATTTCTTTGTTTTGTGGTATCATCTGGTATATTCAAACAAATTCATGGTGTTAAGTGGTATTTTTCAAATAACTTTTATTGACTAAATTGCGCGCGTTGGCTTCTATCTATCAGTATAGTAGAGAAAATCTAGTTCCGCACCCAGATCGAGGTTCTTTGACTAGCCAATCTTCAACGAATTCAATTGGCGTTTATCAGTCAAATTCTCAGCGATTCGGAGCGATTTTAAGTGTGACCAGATGCCGCGAAGGCGATATTTATTGATGGCCCGGATAGTATTTCTTATAGTTATCGGTGAGGTCACGCTGATTGGAAAAGCGCCACACGGTACCCGGTAGTTTGAATTTGTTTATTCGCGCCCGATAAAAGGCGGCATGCTGAGAAAGTTCCTCGTTCGCTATCACTGGAAATCCAAGGTACATTATTACATTCTAGCCAAGCGAAAGCCTGCGCGCCCTGAGAATATGTGTGGTATGCAAGGAGAGGTATTGTTGGGGCAGCAACCAAAACAACAAACAAGCAGCAGCAACAACAACCTACCGCCGACAACATAGCCTTCCACATCGAGCTCGTGGAATGCGGCTCAGCAAGTTGGAGTGAAGCCGTTGCCACCATTGATATTGTTGCGTTGCTCTTGCTGCTAATGTTGTTGTAGCGTTGCCTATGCCTGTGTGCGAAGCAGGAGCAGCAGCCTCTCGCGCGTATGTGTGTGTTGATCAGGTTTGAGAGGAACAGTGGGTCGAATTGGGGCAGCACAAGTCCTTGGATGCGCCACTTTACATAATTTCAGTAATGTTGTTGTTTCTGCAGTAATTCCAAAAAATTAATGTAATTTAAGAAAAAGAAAACATCCTGCATTTCGATGTTAGCCAATATTCCCCTTTACCGTTCCTTCTCTATCAGAAAAGTGAGTGCTTCCTGAGACCTGTGTCTCCACGGTGGCAAGCGGCATTATTGGCTCGTTCCACTGCTCACCTGTCCGTGTGTGCGCGCGCTGAGAAAGAGAGAGAGAGATGGAGACAGTCCGTTCACTTGTTATACCCGGTACTTATAGGGTGCTAAGGGTATTATAGCTTAACAAAAATTACAAATTATTTTATTAATATAATTAATTGTCACAAAATTTGATATTAGAAAATTGCAAGATTTTTTTCTCGAATCGATCGTTATTATAGTTTTGAAGATAAAACTTTGGGCTGATGCCGGATATCTCAGAGTCGAGCGCATTCCACTGTAGCTTTCTTACTTGGCTAACTGGTTGTTGTGTTGTGCGAATAGCCACCATCGCATCGCTGCCGGCGACTAGAACCGCTGGAATGGAGTGGTGGCAGTGGCAGTGGCAGTAGCAGTGGAGGCAGAGTGCCGCGGAACCGATTCGATCCGATCGCAGTCGTTGTTTGTCACTCGATCGGTCGCCGTCGCCTCGTTCACTTGTCGCCCTCGCGCTCTCTGCCAGCGGTCTCGGATCGTATCGTATTGAATCGTATTGGATCGTATTGGAGCAAGGAAGAGGCTCTGCGGCTCCTCCGGCATGCAGCCAGCATCCGTAATAGGCACGGCAATTAATTGGAGTGATCCGGCGCCACCTCCGCACCGCAGCGATGGCCATGTAAAGGTCAGGGGTCAGGAGCGGAAATTTAAATAACCAAAAGGAACGCGGAGGTAAACTCGTTTTACAACCTGCCAAATTGCATTAAGGCCGTCGATTATCGCTGTTTTTGGTAGCGATTTCCTTTTTTTTTTTTTCTGTTTTGTATTATTGTTTGTAATATTTTTTTGGTGTGTGCTTTGTGCTTGTGGAAAACCGTTGGGTCAGCGAAAAAAAACGAGTGATTCCCAGTAGTGACCAGGCGGAGAGTTCCAACGAATTTGGACTCGAGGCAGTCCGAACTCAAACATAACCCAAACCCAGATTTTGGGTCCTTGGAATTGCATATAAATTAAGGTACTTCGGTATCTCGATGAATACGAGACGTATGCATGTGTGTGTGCACCTGAGGTTCTTTCGCTAAGATGCACCGTTACCGTTAGCACACGCGGAAAAGGGTGGACCCTAATATGAGGGTCACTTTGTTTTGTATTTCATGTGGAACTATAGCCGAGATTATTAATTCCAATAGCTGTTAAATATCAAATTTCATTGAAACAATATTGTTTTTAAACTCTTGTTTGATATGTTTTAATATCACAGATAGAAATGATTATAATAAAGGTGTTTTTATAGAAAAATATCAACCTTAACTCTTTGGGAATATCTATTTAATCATGGATATTAATAAATTAATCAAAATAAATTTTGAATCAATTCAAGTATTACTTTCCTAGATTAAACATTTTGTATGTTCTTACGTACATTTTGTTTTTGATAAATAAAAATATATTATAGAGCCTTGCTAGATTTTCTGCTCTGTGCAGCACTTCTCACTCCTCTCACTCTCGCAATCGCAAGCGTGCGAATCTTGAGTTTTCCCCGCTTTTGCTTTTACCTCCCGATGGTGAAAAGTTCTCCGCCATCGCCATCTGCTAATTACCCAATACTATACATGCGATGCCCAGCCGCATAAATTGTGGGAAAGTCTGTGCACATGCACATGGCTTCAGCTAGCCGCAGGTGAAACGAAAGTGCCCCCAACTAGCAGCTATGAGCTCCACAGTCAATTGCCGTTACATCCCCATCACCTCTCCTTTAGGCCCACAAAAGATCCTAAAGAGAGATGCTATCACTCGGTAACTAATGGATCTCGGCACCAGGCTCTGTTACAAACTATTATTAAAAAAAAAACAAGAATTTAACCTTTCTACGCGTTGTCTTAAAAGTATACTCAAGCAGTATAACGAGTTAAGTATAGATTTTATACTTCAAAATATCAAATGTATACTCCAAAGTTTAGTTTTTATACTCTATAGTTTTAATTGTGTATTTTTGAGTCTTCTTTTTATACGAACCTACATCGAAAAGTCGATAACATATCGCGTTAGCTGGAATTTAGTGATTTTCTGTTTATCGCGTTAGTGATTATTATGAAATATTGGTGCAGATGAGTATAAAATGTATACTTTCGTAGTATTAAATTGATAAGCATCTTATTAAGAAATATTTCATACTCAAGAGTATAGAATTCATGTAACAATCGTATAGGTTCTATGATGATTTTTTTTTGGGTGTACAACAGGGGTCCGCACCACTACAGTCAAAAGCCAACATTGCATTTGTATGAGTGAACATCGCACACTCTATGGCTAGATATGAGAAAAAAAAACAGCTAAAATATATTGTTATATGGCAACAAAATTAGCTATAACCTAAAAACTAGCTATTTAACGCTAAAAAAAGCTAAATTGAGACACATAATTACAATTAGTCTTCACTGATTCTTCTGTTCTCTTTTGTGCATACTATGCGTGAGCGGCAGCGACGCCGACTGAGAAAAATCCTATCCCGCGGGATAGGGCCGTGCGGACCCCTGGTGTACAATATATGATGCTTTTATAGAAAAGATCCCAGAGATGGGTTCCTGGACTTTATAAACATCTAAAAATAATGGAGCTTTACTTATTAAGAATCAATCTGACTAAAACTGAGAAATTCAAGTTATTATTTGACCTTAAATTTCATACTATAAATAAATAATAAACCTAGATGGTTTCAACGTTTGAATATCAATGTACATACATTTAACCATAATACATTTTAAGCAATACCTTTTGTAATAAGCTGAAATATGTGTTAAGGCTCAAAAACAATTGAAATTTATGTTTACTTGGGTCTAAAAATCAAAATCAACTTGGATTAAGCTCTAAACTTGGATTAGTTCCTAAATACATATATTTCCTATATTATAATAAGACTTTACATGGACTTAATCTTTAATTAACAATGTTTTTTTAAAGGCTTTTGGCTAAATTCCACTTTATCCTTCATTATCAATGTTTTTGTGTGTTTCTAAACGATTTTCGACTACAGGACACAATTTTAAAACAAGTTCTCTCTCTCAACTTCTTGTAGGTTGACGAGTAATCCTGCTTTTGCAATTGGTCCTGGCTACCGAGTCCAGAATGTGAACCAATTGTAGTTTGGCCAATACGCTGGAAATGCTGAAGCACGCCTCGAATGCGAGCAGTGCCGCTGCGACCGCCACCGCCACCGCCATTGCCGTTCCCGTAACCGTCCCCGTGCCGCCCACCGCTTCCGCATCCGCATCCGCATCCGGAGGTGCTCCCATTGGCGGCGGCCAGCTGCTGCGCACCGCCAGTGTTATCGTCGCCAACAGCAGCAACAGCAGCAGCAACAATATAAATTGCAATGGAACCGGGAACGGGAACAGCAACAGCAACAGTAATAGCAGCGGCCACAACACACCCCCGGTGGGAATGGCGGGCACGGGAGGGGTAGGGGGAGCGGGAGCGGCAGCAGGAACAGGTACAGGTGCAACCACCACCAGCAATAACGGTGGTGGCAGCTCACCGACGCCAGCAGCAGCTGCCGTGGCCAGCACCGCGCGCAATATCCACCTGCGGCCGCCGCAACCGCAGCCGCTGAATATATCCGCCCTGAATGCCTCCGTTGCGAGCGCGAGCGCGAGCACGCTCCTCAATGGCGGGACACGTGTGGCCAACGGATCCACGCTGCTGAACATCGCCACCCCGAGCACGCCGCTCAAGCCGCTGACCCCGCTGACCCCGCTCACGCCGCTAACGCCCAACGGGCACTGTCTGGGCAATGGGAGCGTTCACCATCATACCTACACCAACCAGCACATCCTGGCCAGCAGCCAACAGCAGCAGCAGCAGCAGCAGCAACACCTCCACCACCAGTCGATGCAGCAGCCCATGCACCAGCATCATCACCAATCCCAGACCCAGTCGCTGTCCCAGCAGCAGCAGCCGTTACATGTGTCCCTGCAGATGCCGCAGTCACGCAGCCAGATGCCGCTCAACTACAGTCACTGCAACAACCTGACCGCCAACTCCATGCTCCACAAGCTGGCCAAGCCGGGACCCTCGCCCCGTGAGGCCCTCACCAGCCTGGGCCTGCTTTGCCTGAGTAAGGCTTCCCTTTTCCCTTTTTCACTTCCCCGAGATCCCTAATTAATCTCCCTCTTCTATGTATAGTTTCCCTGCTATTGGCCCTGCTCTCGCTGATCTTCCTGCTGAGGATCTCACCCACCGGACGTGAGGATGCCGTTGGACGCGGCGGGCCGAGCAGCGAAGACTTCATCCTGGTCTATGACGTCACCTTGGCTCTGGGGGCGCTCTCGCTGTCGCTGAACCTGTGCTGCCTGCTGGTCTGCGCCATCCAGTTCCTGTTCGCCGTGAAGCTGCGGGCGCCGGCCTTCGAGGGGCGGGAGAACCAGTACCTGGCCAAGTCCAGTGTCAGCCGCACCTGCGCCGTCAGCGGCTTCTTCATCTCCATCCCCGTGTTCCTCACCGGCCTCATCCTCTACACCTTTAGCCACTTTCACTCGACGCCGGCGATCGTGACCAGCGTGCTGATTGGCGTGGGCATCGTCTTCTGCGGCGGCGCCATGGTGCACAACGTCTTTGTGTGGCAGCGCGAGAAGACCATCAGCTATCGCAGCGCTCCGCTGGGCCTGTCGCCCGGCGTGCCCCTCTCGCACAACCTATCGCTGCTCTCGGCGGCCCAGTTGCCGGTGCCGGTGCCGCTGCCCGTGCCCGTGCCGCTTCCCCTGCCCCATGCGTATCAGCCGTCGATGCAGCAGCAGCAGCAGCAGCAGCCGGCGCAGCAGTTGTACCAGGGCCATCACGCCTGCCTGCTGCAGCCGCCGTCCGTGACGCCGGTATCGCCCAATCACTCGCACGGCAGCTTCAACCCGCTGCTGAGCAGCAACCTCCTGACCAGCGGAGTCGGTGGAGCCGTCAACTCATCGTTCCTGGTCCGCCCCGCCACGGCCACGCCGCCCACGCCGAGGCCAGGGAACACTAGCCTAACAGCGGCGGTGGCGGCGGGACGCGACGCCTGCGGTTCGGTCAGTCCGGGCATCCCACCCACGCTGGACATGAGCAACATGACCATTTCACTGCACGAGCTCTCCACGCTCGTCTAGGCCTAGTAGCATTAGCATTAGCATTATCATTATCACATAGACGACAGCCACCGCGCCACGCATCTTGCCGAACTTAGTCCCTAAGAGCGAACGCCTATTGTAAATATCTGTACAAAGTATATATTAACCACATCGAAAGTAAAGCTAGCTTACAACTGATACTAAATGGGATTACTACTTCATTTGTGTTGTATTGCGTTGGGCCAGACTATCGACCGGCCAGACAATTGTGTTGCAATATGCAAGCCATTTTCCAGCAAGGTGCAAGAATGAACTCCTGCTCCCTCGACGCAGTCGATACGATGCCCATTTTGATCACTTTTCTTCTTTTAAGGAAACTCAAAAATTTATTTTGGAACTCAAAACTCAAGGCAGTCAATTCAGATTGGCAAACAAAACTAAAAGTGTATTCTTAAATCAAATTCCGGCGAGCTTTAACCATATTCACGGGCCATACAATTGTGTTGCAATATGCAAGCCATTTTCCTGCAAAGTGCAAAAATGAACTCCTGCTCCCTCGACGCAGTCGATACGATGCCCATTTTGATCACTTTTCTTCTTTTAAGGAAACTCAAAAATTTATTTGGAACTCATAACTCAAGGCAGCCAATTCAGATTGGCAAACAAAACGCAAAACAAAACTAAAAGTGTATTCTTAAATCAAATTGCAGCGAGCTTAAACCATATTCACGGGGCCATACAATTGTGTTGCAATATGCAAGCCATTTTCCTGCAAAGTGCAAGAATGAACTCCTGCTCCCTCAACGCAGTCGATACGATTCCCATTTTTATCCCTTTTCTGCTTTTAAGGAAACTCAAACATTTATTTTGGAACTCATAACTCAAGGCAGACAATTCAGATTGGCAAACAAAACGCAAAACAAAACTAAAAGTGTATTCTTAAATCAAATTCCGGCGAGCTTAAACCATATTCACGGGCCATACAATTGTGCTGCAATATGCAAGCCATTTTCCTGCAAGCGACAAGTTGGAATGAACTCCTGCTCCCTCAACGCAGTCGATACGATTCCCATTTTTATCCTTTTCTGCTTTTAAGGTAACTCAAAAATTTATTTTGGAACTCATAACTCAAGGCAGTCAATTCAGATTGGCAAACAAAACTAAAAATGTATTCTTAAATCAAATTCCAGCGAGCTTAAACCATATTCACGGGGCCATACAATTGTGTTGCAATATGCAAGCCATTTTCCAGCAAGCGACAAATTGCCGCCCCTCGCGCCAAAGTTGGAATGAACCGCATCGAAAGTAAAGCTAACTTAGAACTGATACTAAATGGGATTACTGCTTGATTTGTGTTGCATTGCGTTGGGCCAGACTACTATCGGGGCAAAGATGCCGACCGGCCATACAATTGTGTTGCAATATGCAAGCCATTTTCCTGCAAGGTGCAAGAATGAACTCCTGCTCCCTCGCTCCGAAGTCGATACGATTCCCATTTTTATCCCTTTTCTGCTTTTAAGGAAACTCAAAAATTTATTTGGAACTCATAACTCAAGGCAGCCAATTCAAATTGGCAAACAAAACGCAAAACAAAACTAAAAGTGTATTCTTAAATCAAATTCCGGCGAGCTTAAACCATATTCACGGGGCCTTTAGCTGCTTCTTGGGTCGTCCGCGCTTCTTGGGCGGCACATGAGCCTCGCTGCTCCCTGAAAGAGGAATAATAATCACATATTAGCCAAGATCTCGACCATCCCTGGTCGTCGCAACTTACCCTCAGTCGGTGTGGGCGTTCGAGACGCTTTCTCCGAGAATGGCGACACAGACCTGGCATCGGTCTTGCGCGATCGCAATTCGCGGCCCTGGATGCTCGAGGTGGCGGATCCGGTGTCGCTCAGCTCTGAGGCGCGACGCCTGGCCGTGCGACGGAGTCGCGGCGGCTGCTCGGGATCGGACGGAGCCGGAGACACAGCCGGCGACAGATCTTTGGAGCTATTCTTGCGCGAACGCGTTCTGAGGGTGCGCACGGGAGGCTTGGTCTCCTCCGTGGGCACCGGCGTTGTCGGTGCGCTGCCGCGCAGGGGACGGCGGGGTGTCACCGGCGGCTCACTGTTGCCGCGCAAGACGCGTCGTGGCTGTGGGCTCTCGACGGCTTTTTCGCTGGCTGGAGCCAGCGAGTTGGATCGCCTCCTGCGCGACACTGCTTCAGCGGGCGTGCTGTCCGCATCCGTGTCCACCGTGCCGAGGCGGGAGCGGGAGCGCGTGCGCGGCAGCGATGTGTCCACCTCGTCGATCACCTCCAGCAGAGCCTTGTGCAGAAGCACGCGTCGCTTGGGCGTGGTTAGCGTGGAAGGCGATGCTGCGCCGCTGTCGTCGCTGCGCAGACGCACCCGCCGGAGGATGGGACTGTCCTGGTGCTCCGAGGAATTGCGACGCGGACGGAGGATGGGACTGTCCTGGTGCTCCGAGGAGGGGCGACGCGGACGCAGGACACGAGTTGGAGTGCGCGCAGTCGCGGCTGCCACCTCCGCGTCCTCTTCATCCTCGGAGAAGGCCAGCTTGAGGCTCAGACGGGAGTCCTCCTCCTGGGGGGCAATGATCTGGGGATCGGCAGGTTCTAGCTGTTCCTTGGGGATTATTTCAGGCTCTACTTCGGGCACGACATCTGGAAGACCTTCATCTATCTGGACACTCTCCTGCAGAGGTAGATCCTCCTGCTGAGGCTCCTCTTCCTGCTGCGGCTCGTGCTCATGCTCCTGCTTCGGCTCCTGCTCCGGCTGCTCCCCGCTCTCCTGCTCGTCGCTGTCCAGGTCAATGATATCGGCCGCCACCGAATCGCTATTGACCGTGGCGCCCAGCGAGAGCGACGGACACGGGCCTCCGGTCGCCGTCTCATCCCCGCACTCGTCCTTGAAGGCAAAGAGCTCGGCGCTGCTGCTGGCCGTCGCCTGCTGCGGCCGAGCCACGTAGCCGCGCACCTCGGTGCCGTCCAGGGCTATGACGCAGTCATCCTCGTCCTCCTCCTCATCCTCCTCCAGCGAGCCCTTGGTGGTGTCCAGATCGTCGACCGTCTCCAGGCTATTGGCGCGATACAGAGAGCGTGGCGAGCCATCGCCGCCAGCGCCGTGGGCGGCCCGCGGACTCGAGTTCTGCGTGTCGCTCGGCAGGAACGTGCCCTCCGGCGTGTGCGTGACCGAACGCGAAGTGGTAATGGAGCCAGTGGACTCCTCATCGTTGGAGGTCACCAGTTCCACCTCCCGCCGCTGGCGACGCAGCTCTGGGGTGGACAGATCGCTGCTCAGGCTGCGGGTGGGCGATGACAGATGATCCGAGACGGGGGCCGGCACAGGGCGACGGGCTTCGAGGTACGACATTTGCTGGTAATCTCCCAGCTCTGAGCGGTCGGCCATCTCATCCTGTGGCTCCTGCCGGTCTTGGTTATCCTCGTCCTGTGACTCCTCATTGTCGGACGACACTACTTCGACCTCATCCTCCTCCTCCTCCTCTTCGGAGCCTCCGCTGCTCGAACCGCGTCTGGTCTCTGGCTCTGGCTCTGGCTCTGACTCTTCCACCACTAACTCCTCTTCCTCCTCCCTCTGCTGTGCCTGCATCATCTCGTTTTCTGACTCTTCATCGTGGCGCATCTCTGAGGAGAATGGCTCGGATGGCTCGGAGCCTTTGCTGCTAGTGGAGCGGAGCTCGAGCTCGGGCGCCATTTGATGGTAGACAGGCTGCGAGCGCTGTGGCTCCTTCTCCTCCTCCTCATCCAGCTGTGACTGCAGCAGCTCATCTTCTGACTCCTCCGCCTCCGCCTTCGCCTTCGACTCTTCCGGCACTAGCTCTGTAACGCCTTCCTGATCCTGATCCTGACTCAAAGACGTCGCCTCGTAGGTGGACATGTCCAGCGTGGTGTCTAGCATCCGCAGTGCCTGTCCGCTCATCAGTCGCGCCGTCGGCATGGACCACAGCGAAGAGCCTGCGGACTCTGGGCCCGCGATGAGATCGGTGGATTCCATATCGCCACAGATGGTGGTACGCTCGGAGATCTTGACCCGCTGGCTGATGGCGGAGAAGCCCTGCGACTGGGTCTCGTACATCTTCGAGGAGCAGACCGTGGGCACGAACTGCGAGTGCGAGGTGGTCTGTGCCGGCTGGACGGTGGCAAAGCTGCCGAAGCCGCTGCTGCTCTCGCTTCCAGTCCCGCTCCCTATCCCGGTTCCGGTCCTCAACTGCATCAGTGAGCTGCGTGGCTGTGGGCCAGCAGGCGGGGCCATGAGTCGCGGCGATACCTCCACCACCACCGTCTCCGCCGCCGCCGCCGCCCCGCTCAGGTGGCTGACACGGGAGACTGGGTCCAAGCCTACCGGCGACAGGAAGACCTCCTCCTCGTCGGACTCCGCACTGTAGGCGCTGCGTGGCCCGCTGCGCGACTCGATCTCCATGATAATCTCGTCAGTCTCCTCCTCCTCCTCCTGCTCCTCCTGCTCTTCCTGCTCTTCCTGCTCCTCCTCGGGCTCTTCAGTGCCCTCATCCTCCTCCCTCTCCAAGCGCAAGGGAATGGGCGGCTGGAAGCGGAAGCGCTTGGGCTGCGACAGCGACGTGGACGTGGCCGAGGGCGGTGTAGCCACCACTGGCTGCAGAGCCGGGCGACGCTTCAGGATCGTGGGTATCACCACGGCGGGGGAGCAGACAGTGGCTGGCTGCGTCTGGAGGAAGCTTGGCGGCTGCACCAGGTCGCTGGCTCCGTTGGGGGACTGACTCTGCTCCGGCTGGCCCTGGATGGTGTTCACGCGACCGCGAATATCCTCCATCAGCTGCTCGCCTAGCAGGCGACGGCGCTTGCGCGGCTGCACCGGGCCGGCTGCCAGCTCCTGGTCGCGCTCCTCCAGCTCGCGTTGCCGCTTACCCACCACCCGGTGCGGCACCGGACGCACTGGGCGCCGGCTCCGAGATCCGTGCTCCGAGAAGCCGTACTGCTCGTTGCGGAGGAAGGGAATGTTGCTGCGTCCGTGGCCGAGCTGATTCCGTATCGGCTGCGGCGGACCCTCGCTGTCGTCGGCCATCTGGCAGTGCTCGGCCCACAGGGCACTGATGGCGGAGCTCTGGAAGATCCCTCCCAGCTTACCGCTGGCATTCTGCCTCACCAGCTGGCAGCTGAGCGGCTGACGGTGGTCCGCATTGGGTCCGTCGTCCAGGCCCTCGTCCAGCTTGCCGCGTATGCGAAAGTAGGTGCCGGCAATGTTCTGTGTGACCGGGGCCATCGTGGAGCGGTACGCCGACATAATGCTGCTGGAGGCATCGTCCGCCCGCTGCTGGCGGGCGGCCACATCGTCCATCAAATTGACGGCCTCGATGTACTTGCTCTTCTGCAGCAGCAGGATGAGCTGCACGCACTCCGTCTGCCGCGAGCGACACTCCTGCAGCAGGCGGTAGACCAGTTGCTCCTCCTGCTCGGTCAGGCAGAGCTCGGCGAGGACCTTGAAGCGCTTGATCTCGATGCAGCGGCGAAAGAAGCGCTCCACCAGCGATTGCCCCTTCTCGTCCAGGGCGAGGCGGGCATTGTGGAAGGCCTCGGGCACACAGTTGTTGGCCAGGAGAACGTCCATCTCCAGGGAAGCCGCAAGCGAGCCAGGCGGCTCCCGGACCACGCGCATGGCTGACTTTAAGTCGCCGCCCTCCATCAGGGTCTCGACCAGGAAGCTCGTCTGCCAGGCCTCAAAGTCTTTGGGGGAATTCGATTGCTTGTCGTACAGCTCCGACATACATTGCTGGGAGGGATTGGAAGGGAAAAGGAACATGATGTAGGAAGAAATAGAGAGAGAGATACTGGGTTTATACTTTGGAATACATCAGTGCATTTGTATGAGTGAAATATGAACGATCTATGGCTAGATATGAGACAAAATATAGCTAAAATGTCCTTTCTTTGTTCTGGTTTTTCGTGACCTGTATTTTCATTATTAGTACTACTTGTACTGTGGGCAAAAAGTAAGGTGAATTTTCAATTTAAAATTCGCGGGCTTAAGATGACGGACTACTTTTTTTGAGTTGGCAGGACTGTTGATGACATCTGGCGGTAATTTCATGTCAATGTCAGTATCAGTACTATATTTACGCTTGTGTTTACAAAACGATTTGTACAATGTCTGATTTAATTGAGCAGAGCAGTGCCATCAAATTTTGTTTGCGGAATGAAATTTCGGCTGCGGAAACGTTGAGGATGTTGCGGAAGGCCTTTGGTGATTCTACCATGTCCCAGAAAAATGTTTATAAGTGGTACAAAGACTTCAAAGAGGGTCGGGAACGTGTTGATGACTTGGAGCGTTCCGGACGACCAAAATCAAGGTTATGTGTGTGGTGCACTATGAATTCCTTCCACCTGGCCAAACTGTTAATAAGGAATATTATTTGAGCGTTATGCGTCGTTTGCGTAAAGCAATTCGTCGAAAAAGACCAGAATTATGGGCCAACAACTCTTGGTTTTTGCATCACGATAATGCACCGTCGCACACTGCACTCGTTCTT
>VNKF01004251.1:0-24869 GCA_008044355.1 Drosophila lacteicornis
AGGCAGCACTGCCCCCTCGGACCCCACGGTTCTGGATGGCATCGTGCAGGCGCTGTTCCCGCGAGGAGCACCAGTACGCATCCAGCCCAGGGAGGAGCGCCAGCCCTTCAACCCCATATGTGGCTGCGACGTGACGGAGGTATCCCGGACGGGGAGAACCGTACCTCCGAAAAAGGCGCCAGGGCCGGACGCAGTTCCCAACAGGGCACTGAAACTGTCCATCGCCCTGCACCCGAAGGAGTACGCGGCCCTGTTCTCCATGTGCCTGAGGGAGGGGACCTTTCCGGAGCGGAAGAACCACAAGATGCTGCTGCTGGCCAAGCCGGGAAAGCCACCGGGGGAGCCTTCCTCCTTCAGACCAATCTGCCTCACTGACACCACTGGCAAGGTGTTCGAAAAACTCATAGCAGTAAGGCTAAACGCTGCAATCGAGGAGGCTGGCGGTCTTTCTCCGAGGCAGTTCGGCTTCAGGAAGGGGAGGTCAACGCTGGACGCCATCGAGAAGGTGAAGGAGATTGCGGAAACGGCGATCGCGGGCACGAGGTGGAAAGGCGGCTCGAAGAGCTACTGCCTAGTGGTAACGCTAGACATAAGGAACGCTTTCAACACCGCCGACTGGAGTCGCACGCTGGAGTCCCTCGGTGCCTTGAACATCCCTGGGTACCTGCTACGAATAGTACGGAGCTATTTCAGCGAGAGGGTGCTCACTGTGGAGACGGACATGGGTTCCAGAGCATACGAAGTCTCAGCCGGAGTCCCGCAGGGCTCCGTTTTGGGACCCCTGCTCTGGAAAACCATGTACGATGGGGTTCTGCGGCTCCCCATGCCCAGTAACACCACCGTTGTGGGCTTGGCAGACAACGTGACAGTGGTCGTAGTCGCCAAAGAGCGCTCCGCCGTGGAGGAGAAGGCGAACGAGGCGATCAAAGAGATCAAATAATGGCTCTCGAGCGCGGGCCTGGAGCTGGCAGCGTATAAAACGGAAGCCGAGATTCGTATCGCTGGAGTGGCGATAACCTCCCAGAGGGCCATCAAGTACCTGGGTGTCCTCCTTGACACCCGATTGTCGTTCAAGGAGCACCTAGAGTACATCCAGAAGAAGGCCAGCGGAACCGCAGGAGCACTCTCCCGTATGCTGCTGAACACCAGAGGCCCCAAGCAGACCACAGGGAAGTTGCTGGCAAGTGTCGTCACTTCCCAGCTGCTCTACGCGGCACCGGTGTGGGCGGAGGCGGCAGAGGTAAGGACGTACATGCGGGGAGTCGAGTCGACCTATAGACTGTGCGCCATCCGGGTTGCGAGCGCATTTCGGACCATCTCGAACGACGCAGTGCTGGTCATAGCCGGGCTAGTCCCGTTGAAAGAGATGGTACGCAAGAAAGCGGACCTGCGCAGAGCACTGAGCGGTCACCTGGTACCGGAGGGCGCTAGTAAGGCCGATATTAAGCGCGCGGCCAGAATGCGGAGCTACGAGACCTGGCAGGAGAGATGGGAGGCCTCGTCCAAAGGTCGATGGACGCACAGGCTGATCCCTACAATTGAGGCTTGGATGGAGAGGAAGCACGGACAGGTGGACTTCTATCTGACCCAGGTGCTGAGCGAACACGGCTGCTTCCGCAGCTATCTCAAGAGGTTCGGCCACGACGAGGAGGATGGCTGTCCGGAGTGCGGATCCGGAATCCCCGAGGAAGCGCACCACGTCATCTTTGAAAGTCGGCGGTTCGACGAAGAGAGGGAGGCGCTGGAAGCGGTAGCAGGGTCACCGATCAGGGTGGACACGTTGGTGCTGCTGATGTTGGCGGACCAAAGGACCTGGGACGCGGCGGCAGAGTTCTCCGCAAAGCTGATGAAGACGCTTAGGACCCTGGAGAGAGGGAGAACGGAGCGGACGGGCTGAGCGGCCTATAATTGTGCGAAGCATTGCTTTGCGGCCGTACCGCACAATGCGGGCCCTTGCCCCGTCTTATGGGTACATGCGCAACGCATGTCCTGTAAATATCCTGTTACTGTTACGTAGTATAATTTTAATGTAAATAAATGAATACAAAAAAAAAAAAAAAANAAAAAAAAAAAAAAAAAAAAAAAAAAAAAAAAAAAAACAGCACGAAGCCAAAGCACTCTGCCTGCAAGCAACACATTAGGAAGTCTGAGACACCTTGGGACGCTGGTACGTACCAAGATCGGCTTGCGCAGGCTCTCCGGGTGCCTTTTTCCACTTTTTTTGGCATTGGTGGAGCTAGGAAGAGGTTGTGGGCAAGGGGGCATCCACTCCCGCGCCCACCGAGCGCCACTCTCTCGCCCCAGTCGCATTTCTCTTAGTTTCCACAAGAGACATATTCCCAGCGCGTTTTTCACCGGGGCGAAACAAACGATCAGCTGATCGCAGTGTTGGGCAAAGCTCGAACTGCGAGCTTAACAGCGCTCGATAACAGCCGCGCCTAACAGCCCCAAACTAGGTCAAAGCACGCATAAGCTGATCGTATTGTTGGAAAACGTTAGCAGGGCGCCAATACTGAATTCAAACTAGGAATCAAAGCCAATTTGATTTCCCAATTTGACCGGCAGATACTACTGCGCCACCCACTCTCCCCACCTGACCCCAGGGAGGCAACGAGCAGAAGGCCAAGGATCCGGCCAACTTCCAACCCTCCCACTGCGGCGGCGCCAATTCCAAAGGGGCTCTGGGGACCGAGTCGGAGCGGTATAACTCTCATCAGGCATCTGCTGGGGGAAATGGAGAAGGCAAAAGTTCCGGCAGGCTGGGACGATGTCACTCAGGCACTAGCGGTGGCCAGAGCTGAAGAGGAGCTGCTGAATGACTTTCGGCGAAACAAGCAGAAATTGCAGCGGTCACCTCCTGGGCTGGTACTGGAGACGCATCCAGTATCTGCGCCGCCCAAAGTGCATGGGCCTATGTTTGTCTTTGGGCTGCCATTCGCACGGTCATATCCGACAAAGCCGAGGTTGCGGTCATGCAGGAGACCATACAAGTGGAGATCCGCGACCTGGATGAGTTGACCACAAGCGAAGAGGTCACACTGGCGCTTTTTGCAGGCGAGGACTGCGACATCCCAGGCGATGCAGCTCCCAGGATGTGCAAAGCATACGGAGGAACTCAAACAGCGACAGTCAAACTCAGGCCGGAGCATGCACAGAGGCTGCTCGAGAAGGTCAAAGTAAGAATCGAGTGGGTCGTCTGCCGCATAAGGCAGAAGATGGAGCCGAGAAGATGCTTCAAATACATGTGATTCGGCCACACCTCGGCGAGATGCCGAGCCTCAGACGATCGCCAAATTGACGCTGGAGTCCTGCTTCAGATGCGGAGGTGCTGGCCACAAGCACATAAAGTGCATCCAAGGCACCCCCAAAGGCATCCTTTGCACACGAGGAGGCAAAACAGCGAGTGAGGCAGAGCACTCAACATTGAGCAGGTCATGCCCTGCCTACCAGAAGGCAATCAAAAGCCTGCAGAATGGTTAAGTTCCTAGAGCTTAACCTGAACCACTGCCGAGCCGCCCAGGATCTGCTATCACAGACGGTCACCGAGCTACAGACAGACATTGCCATTTTAAGCGAGCCGTACAGGGCAAAATCTGAAAGAACATGGCAGCAGAGCGCTGATGGAGGCTCAGCCATATGGAGCTGCGGGCAACCCCGGGCCACCTGTCGGAGAGAGCTGCTAGAAATAGCTACGCCAGGGCTAAGTTCCATGGCACAACCATCTATAGCTGCTACATCGCCCCGAGCCTACGCATAGAAACGTTTAGGGACATAGTACATGAGATCGCCCAGGATGCGCGAGGGCGCTCTGCGGTCCTTATCGGAGGGGATTTCAATGCCTGGTCCACCACATGGGGAAGCGAGAGAACGACGCCGAGTTGAACCATCCTGCTAGATGGCCTAGCCCCACTAAACGTGTGCCTCCTCAACGAGGGCTCCAGGTGCACCTTCAGCAAGGCTGGCCAGGAGTCAATCATCGACTTTCGCCAGTCCGGAGCTTACTCGGAGCTGCGCTTGGAGGGTGACTGACTTCTACACCCACAGCAATCATGCTGCGATCGTCATCCAGACGGCCCCCCGACCGACAGACCCTTCTAGTCACCAAACCGCCTACAGGGTACACACGCTAAATGCTGAGACACTCTTAGCCAGCATGGACGGCTCCAGCGTTAACGGAGATGCAGATACTTGCGCCGAGGAGGTAGCTGCAAGGATACGGACAGCCTGCGACGCGGCGATGGTAACAGCTAGCTCAGGAGGGCATCGACGGCGCCCTGTTCCCTGGTGGAACGAGGAGATCGCCGCAGCTCGGAGGAAGTGCCTGGCATCGAGACGGAGATGCCAAAGGAACAGAGAACGCCCCACTCAGAAGCAAAGCGAGTCCCAATACAGGAACAGGAAAAAGGCTCTCAAGGCTGCCATCAAGGAAAGCAAAAACATGTGCTTCCAGGAGCTGTGCGATGCGGCTGACCGTGAACCATTCGGATCAGCATAGAAGATGGTCATGGGCAAGCTCAGCAGGCAGCCGACCCCAACCTGCCCAGTCCAGCTGTCAGCGCCACTGACACCACCGAGCGTGGCTGATGGAGTCGTGGTACTCACCAACGAGCTGGAAGTGCTAAGCGCACTGGCCGGCAGCAAGATAGCCAAGGCCCCTGGACCGGATGGTATCCCCAACGCGGCCCTACACACCATAGTTCAAGCTTACCCGCCTTTTTGTGCAGCTGTACAACAAGTGCCTCTTGGAGCGGACCTTCCCAAGAGATTGGAAGTGGCAAACGCTAGTGCTGATCCCGAAACCTGGCAAGAACAGCGACGACCCTTCCTCATACCGGCCCTTGTGTATGCTTAATACGATAGGCAAGGTATCATCTGCACCCAGCTTGAAAAGGAACTGGAAGAACGCGAAGCCCTCTCCGACCACCAGTACGGATTCCGGAAGAAGAGGAGTACTATCGACGCGATCAGAATAGTGACCCAATGTGCTGCAAATGCAATCGAGGGCGAAAGGTGGCGCGGAGGCACTAAACAATATTGCCTTGTATGCACACTGGACGTTAAGAACGCTTTCAACTCTGCCAACTTGAGCCTCGTTCTACAGGCACTGCGACGCATCGGCATCTCCGGCTATCTCATCCAATTGATAGCCGATTACTTTAAGGACCGCGTCCTTATATACAGCTCAAAGGCCGGGCACCACGAATACCAGGTGACCGGAGGAGTACCCCAAGGCTCAGTTCTGGTCCCAATACTCTGGAACGTCATGTATGACGGGATTCTGAGGCTGAACCTACCAGCAGGCTGCACCGTAACTGGCTTTGCTGACGACATTGCGCTGGTTACAGTGGACAAACACCTGTGCGACGTCTCTAGCAAATGCAGCCTCTCGATCGACATACTGATGAGATGGCTCGCAAGCAACGGACTGGCTGCTCATCAGCAGCAGAAAGGCGGTGGAAAAATGGATTTCCGGGTCGGAACAACCACCATCGTGTCCAGCCCGACGATCAAATACCTCGGCGTCCTGATCGACAACAGGCTGACATACAAGAGTCACCTCGAATACATGGCTGCCAAAGCATCCAAGGCGACTGCAACCATATCGAGGATGATGGCAAACACACGTGGGCCCAAGCAGCAGAGCAGGCGACTGATTGCAACAGTGGTAACCTCGACCCTACTGTACGCAGCGCCCATATGGGCCGAAGCCATGAAGACTCCAACATACAGTCGACACTGCAAGTCTGTGTACAGACGATGCGCATCTTCAGCTGCTTCTGCACTGTTTCGAAAGAAGCTGCATAAGTGGTAGCGGGAACAATTCCAATCGATCTCCTAGCAGAACAGGACACACGGGCAGCAGCACCCAGCGAAGTAGCACAATAACGCAATGACAGGAGAGATGGTACAATTCAGGCACCGGGAGATGGACGCACAGGCTCATCCCCAGCCTGGAACCCTGGCTTCAGAGGCGCCACGAACATGTGGATTTTTACACCGCGTAGGTCATCACGGGCCACGGGTGTTTTAAGGCTTACCTCCACAGATTCAAGCATGAGACGAACCCCTACTGCGACCACTATGGCAGCGCATTCGTCTTTGTTTGCCCCATATTCTCCAGAGAAAGAGCCAATGTGGAAGCAGCCACGAGCCGGACTCTTACGGCCGAGACTCTCATTGAGTGCATTCTGGAGTGTCCATCCAACTGGGCGGCGGTAGCCGACATGGCAGCGAAAGTGATGAAGGAACTGAGGCGTCGGGAGCAGAACCGACGCACTGCTTTGCGGCAGTCCCGCGGTAGCAGATAACTTCACGTTCCTTCTTTCTTTCTGTCATTCTTCTTTGTACATTTATCCATTATCATACCCTCTGTATTACAATCCTCTACTCTAATAAAAAAAAAAAAAAGGCGAAGCACACTACACACACACGCACATGGCATGAAGCCGCGATCCAAAGAGTAAAGCTATAAGAAAGACAGCAACGCTTAGTTTAAATAAGAGCAGGGGAGGTAAGAGAGGAGCAGAAGATCGGACCGAGAACCAAGGAGTGCGCAGCCGCCAGCATGCTCCAATCTTAAAGGCAGAGAGCGAAGGGGCACAGCATCTGGCCGAAGAAGTGAAGGGGACAGTGAGCAACCGGGCGATGAGGCTCCGGTAGCGGGTGAGCATGGCCACCGGTCAGTGACAAAAGTCGGGAACATTAGCCCGCATCTCCCCCATTCTCTCTCTCCCCTCTGCTTGTCTAGAGAAATAAAATCTTGTACAGTCGATCCCGCCTCATTTTCTTGTGTGCCCACTAATCCCCTCCAGGATTTCCCCATTGCCGCTGGAGAATTCCGGGAGCGGGAAAAGGCAGGACGGGAGTAGGAGTCCGTGGCCGCTGGATCATTTCGGGCCCGAACTCGCAGCACAAAGTCGCCGGTTTCCCGCCTCCCTTTGTCCCAACGGTTTCCCTCCCGCTTGCAGCCCGCCGCCGCTGGATCTTTCCGGGCGAGGGTTAAGGCGGAACGGGAATAGGTGCCCGCTGCCGCTGGGTAATCCCGGGCGCGGACTCGGGCAGTGGCCGCTGGAAGATTCCGGGCCATTTGCCTTGTCTCAGGGGACCGTCCCGCCGCTGGACAATTTCCGTGCGTGGGCGCGGGCACTGGCCGCTGGAGAATTCCGGGCTAGTAGGACCCGTTTCAACCCTCCGCTGCCCCATGGCTCCCCTTTAAAAGTCCCTGAAAACTTTTGGCACTTTATGTCCGGCTGTCTCATCAATATAAATTTTGTGGGGGGAACTCTGGGCGCTGAGTATACAGTAAAGAAAAGCAAATAAAAAGATATACATTAGTTGAACTTACATATACTCGTATACTAATAAATTAACCTTCAAAACTAACATTTAATGTTTTTTTAAGACAAACATTGAACATTGAATAAGGTTACTTGTAAAGAAAATTACAAATTTTTTAATAATTAAAATTTAATGCTTTTGGTTATTTTCTTATTTATAAATAAGGTATCTCACCGTTTCTCTCTCATACCTCTCTTATACTTATAACTTCTAAAGTTTATAATTTTTAAAATTTTGAATTTTGTGCAATGCGCAGATATTTTTTAAATGCGTAGCTCTGCTAACTGCCTCGATGGCATGGGGAAGTTGGTCCCAAATGCGAACAGCGTATACAAAGTATTGTCTCTTTGTATTTAAATATTTGAACTTAAAATGAATAATAATGTTAGTCTTTATTTATGTACTAAATTTCAATTTTTGGTATAGGTAAGTTGGGTCTTTAGTGTAGACTATTTTATGTAAAAATATTAGGACCTTAATGTTTGCCCAAGACTTAAGTTACATGTCAAATATTTTTATGGAATCGTCAGATTCAAGATTTTACCTATAACTATACATTTTGACTTCTTCGGATTTAATCCTAATCCGTTAATTTTTGCCCACCGACTAACTATTTCTAGTTCACTGTTACAAACACGAATACACTCATCTATACTACATATAGGAGAGTGGAAAGTGAAGTGGCGGCGTACCGCAGTGCTCCTGATAGTTACCGCGCTGGCCCGCTTTGCTACAGCGGAGGTCGGTCCAAAGGAGTCCATATGGCAAGGAGATACCCCGGTGATGCCCAGTTGGCTGGGGGGCAACTCCTGGAGTCCATGATGGGCCTGGTGGCTCCACTGCTCGGATGCTCCAGCTAGTCCCAGGAGTGAGAGAGTGTTTGTTGTACTTTCTCTTTAATTGTCTCTTTGTCCAATATGCTTTCTCTTTGTTTAAATGTGGCTGCGCTCACTGCAACTTGCTGGTCACGACAGCTGATCGCAGCTGATTGGACAAGTGTTGGACAACGCGCAATTACAATCGGTCTGGCAGCTCTGCACACCAGGTGGCGCTAACAGGTAGAAGCTTATTACCAACAGGGGTCGCTATCGCGTCTTCTAATGCACGCTGACAGAAGCTCGTAGCTATGGGACTCTGTTGCGATCCCAGCAGGAAACGGTAGCACACTTTACCGCGCTGCCGTGCGATTTCCTTGGATGGAGGTCCTGGATCCATCGTCAAATTACTCGGAGTAGGTTCGCACTGGGGAAAAGTTAGTGTAAAAAGTCAAGGACCAGACGAATTGCCATCCCCACCGCGGTGAACTCCACGGCAAGGGCACGGATTCTGGAGGCCCTAACTACCATTCCACACAATACTAAGGCACCGGCGGACCACTTGGCCGGCGCCATAGAACATGCGACAAGTGAAGAACAAGATATGAGCGCCTTTCAGAGAGGCTCAAAACTGAAGCGGACCCCTCCAGGCGGCAGCTCTTCAGCGCACAGTGGCCTCAAAAGAGGAGCGGATACTGCCACCCCCAAAAGGGGCATGGATTCCCCTAGCCCCACTGGGCCAGCCCATCCACCCAAAAAGGTCAAGGCGCCTCAGCCTGTGATCTTGGAGATGGGGGCGATCTTTGACGTCCTAGTCGTCAAAGCGACTGAGCAGAGAGTCCGCACTAGAGCCAACCAGGACATGATCAATGCCCTTGCAAGGCTTAAGGAACTGCAGTTGGAGTTACTGCAGCAGAACTCGCGGAAGGCGGCGTCACCACTAGTGACCCCGGACCAAGGATGCCAGTCGTCCCTGATCAAAAGTGGTCCTCTCCCAAGTGATCCCATTACACGGCCGGCCCCAGCTAGGACCAAGCAGCCGGTGCGCCGTTAGCGGGCAAGGAAGATTGCGCTAAAATCCTCAACCCTTCCCCGGAATTGACCTTCAGCGAGGTCCTGTGTCTGGTCCCTCGTACCCAGGATCCCAACATGAAGGAAGTAGGTGACAAGGTGACTAAGGTTAGGAGAACTGCAAATGGTGAACTACTGCTGGAGCTCGGAAGTTCTGGACTAACAACTAACGAGCTGAAAGAGAAATCGGCAGATTGCTGGGCGATCGAGTCTGCATTCGCTCAGTCACGCCCCAGTCCGTCTTCGTCATCTACGACCTGGACGAGCTAGTGACCAGAGAGGAGTTGGCGAACGCGCTCGTCGAGCAGGCGCAGCTACCCACCGGCACGGTGACGGTCAAAGGCGGCAGAGTCTTACCGAACGGGGCCAGCTTGGCAGGCCTACACAACAAGCTGGATAAAGTAAAAGTTGGGTGGTCACGGTGCCGCATAAGAGAAGTGGAGTCGCGCCCAAAGTGCTTCAGGTGCTTAGAAGTTGGTCACATCGCCATCAAGTGTGCCAGCATCACTGACAGAAGCAAATCATGCTTCAGATGTGGGGCGGAAGGGCACAAAATTGCAGCGTGCACCAACTCAGCGAGGTGCTTCAGATTCGTGGAGTTAAAGAAACCGGATGTAAACCACCAGGCCGGCGGGCGATACTGCCCAAGCAGAGCTAATCCCTCTAGAAAGGCATGAAGGTGGTTCAACGTAATTTGAATCATTGCGCGGCAGTGCAAGATCTGCTGTCGCAGTCCGTCCGAGAAAGTGGTGCCGACTTTGCTGCCCTTAGCGAACCATACAGGGTACTCGCCAGCCCAAACTGGACCGCCGACAGCACCAGGAAGGCTGCCCTATGGAAGTGTGGCAGCGCAGCAAGCCGGATGTATGACATTCTGTCAGCAGAAGGCTTTGTTCGCGCACGTATAGGGGCATGGTGGGTCTACAGCGTCTACCTCGCTCCCAGCCTGTCGCTCAACGAATTTAGCGATAGAGTGGATCAGCTCGTGGCGGACGCCAGAGAAATGTTCCCGTCGATAATAGCCGGGGACTTCAACGCATGGGCCGTGGACTGGGGAAGCTCCCGCAATAACGCAAGGGGTAATGTCATCCTCGAGGCTTTTTCCCAATTGGATACCGCCCTCCTGAATACAGGTCACCTGCAGACTTTCAGTCGAGCGGGAATAGGCTCGATGGTGGACCTCACATTCGTGAGCAGCTCTAAAGCCAGGATGTGCACATGGGAGCTCAGCGAGGGATACACAGCTAGCGACCATTTTGCGATTATCACCACGATCGATGAGCAGCAGGCGTTTCCCGTCCCTCATCCCGCTCAAACGTAAGAGTTACAAGGTGGAATCGCTCAACATCGAGGCCTACCCGGAGTGCAATGCTAGTTTGGAGTGCACTGGCAACGCGGAACAAAGGGCTGAGTCGGTAACCCGTCAACTCCAAGCAGTTTGTGACAGCTGCATGATAAGCAGGAGAGGACACTTTCGTCACCGCGAACCAGTATACTAGTGGACGCAGACGATTGCCAATGCCAGAAGGGACTGCTCCAAGGCAAGGCGCCGATACCAACGCTCTCGCGGAACCACCGTTCACCTGGAGAGAGTCCGAGTATCAGACCTGCCAACGAGCCCTCAAGGCAGCTATTAGAGCCAGCAAGCAAAGGTGCTTCGTCGACCTCTGCGATTCGGCGGACAGCGAACCTTGGGGAAGCGCATCCAAGATTGTGGTGGAAAAGCTGAACAGCTCCAGGTAGTTAGCTCCACTAACCCGGGAGAGTACTGTACTCCAAAGTGTCAAGAATGTTATATTGCCACTATCCAATTTTTCCCTAATGTCTTCTACAATGTTAATTATTGTTGTTGTACAACTTCTGCCCACACGGAAGACTGACTGCTTATCGGTCAAAAGTTTTCGTGCTGTCAAGTAACTTGACATTTGAACACCCATAAGTCGCTCTAACACCTTCGACAAATATGGTAAAATGGAGATTGGCCTGTAGTCTTTAGCATTTTTAGGGATTGGAATTATGTTTGCTAGTTTCCAGGAGTCGGGAAATATGGATATAGTCAAGGCTGTATTATAAATAAAAGTTATTTAAGGCAATATCTTCGGCAATAACAGCTTGATGAATTTTGAGTTTATGTCGTCGACTCCAGTAGCGTTTGATTTAATTTTTAACATTGAGTCAATTACGTCAATTCAGATACACACGAAAATGTTGTGAGAGTGACATTTCTAATAGACAATAAACCTAGAATATGTAAATGATGGTCTTTATTTTTAATGATTTATTATTTCTTATTTTCTTGCGCGTCTGTTTCTTGTGCTTCTTCTTTATAAAGTGAAGTTGGCTGCGTCTCATTCACATATTTATGTTATGTTATGGATACATAATACAAAACTATCGAATACATACAATATTATATTAAATATCTAGATGTTCACATTTAATGCTACTTACATAAAACATAACAACATGTCCACACTTAATAATACTTAACATATATGTCGGAGTTGTATAAGAAGAAACAAAATGTAAATGAAACTTTAAAGCGTTAAGAAAGAGAAACAATATAGAACATGTCGGAGATATATAAGAAGAAACAACATGTAAATGAAACTGTAAAGCGTTAGGAGAGAGAAACAATATAGAACAAAAGAAACTACACATTAGGTTATCTGTGGTTCCTTTTACTTGCATAAATGCTGAGAGCGAGAATTGAGAACGAGAGAGAGTGTCGTCTCAGCCGAGTGTGGCGCGGTCGGGTGTTGGTTGACTCTGAGATAGAGAGAAGAACCAAAAGGGAATTGCAAATGAGAGAGCGAAAGATCAAAAAGGAATTGGCAATTGGTTGATGCTAGACTGCATGGCGCGTGCCATGAGAAGCGGGGAGAAGGAATCCATTTTCAGTTTGCTCTAAGGTCTGGAAGTGCTCATAGTTGACCGCGACTCACTGCGCATCAGTATCAAAATGCAAGAAGAAGAGCAGGAAACGTATCAGCCCCTTTTACAAGTGCCAGGTGTTACGTCATTTCTAATTGCCACAAATTCGCCAACACTGAATTTCGATGGTGCTCTCTGCTTGACTGCTTTTATACCTTTATTTATTTTCTGTGACTCTACAATTTTCAAATTTGCTTTATCTCTCTCATTATCTATATTTAATTTATCATCTAATATTCATATAATTCATCAAAACCTGGACCTGTTTGATCTACTCCAAATAAAAGCATGCTCGGTGTCTTTAATGTACCCGCATGGACTAATTTGTTAATAGCATGTTCGACCTTATATATAAGTTTATACCAATCAGCTTGATTCATGGGATTTAATAATTTTCCTAACATAGGTGTAAAAACTCGATTTACTCTCTCTACCTGTCCATTGGCCTGGTGTGCACATGTGTCCTATGTTACGATCCGCCAAAAATTCACTAAATTCCAATGAAGTAAAGCAATTCCCTCTATCAGAGATGATCCTACTATAGAACTCGAAAAATGTTATTAAACTAGCATTCACTTCCCTTGTACTTGTAGAATTTACCGGAAATAATTTCACAAACTTTGTAAATGAATCTATTCTATCTATATCTGATCTATGTGAATTGTATCGAAAGGTACCGGCGCTTTATGTATACTATGTAAAATTCTATTGTTAGCTGACTTCGGGACAGAATGTAAAATGCATTTAAGACAATTCCGAATTAACTTTTCTATTTTTGTTCTCATTAAAGGAAACCAGTACTTAGACTTCATATTTTTGTAACATTTATCAACAGCTAAGTGACCCAGCCTTTCATGCGATGTTTTAATTAACTCATCTTGTATGCTTAATGGAACATATAAAGCTTTATTCTGATCCGTATCCTCGTGATATAGTACACAACACCGTCTATCAAAACAAAGTTATTTACTGGTTCTTTTGTTAAATCATCACGAATTTTACTAATATCTTCATCTCTCATTTTCTTCGTTTGTAATAAAAAGTCCATATCTTCTGAGCTGACACCCACCGTACCAACTAAATGATTTAATTCAATTTTTTTTTGCAACTCTACTAAAGTTTTAAATTTTAACGACTGTGGTACTGCTAACGGATATGCTTTTAATATTCCTAACTGCTCGGACGAACTTTCTGATTGTAGTGACATTTCTTCTGACTGTTCTGACGGTATCTCTGACTGATCTGACGGTATCTCTGACTGATCTGACGGTATTTCTGACTGATTTGACGGGATCTCTGACTTATCTGACGGTATTTCTAACTGATCTGACGGTATTTCTGAATGATCTGACGCTATTTCTGACAGTTCAACTATTCCTGTATGCTCTGTCAATTTTGGAACTACTGCTCTTCTATTACCCTATCAACTCTATTACTTAACAATTCTGTTTGTCTATTCAAAGCATCAACATGCGGCATACTTTCTCCAGGACGGTGTTCAATTTTATAATTATAATTCTCTTATTCCAATGACCAACGAGCAATACGATGTTTATTGACTTCTTACTTAATGTTTGCTCTAAGGAATGGTAATCTGTAAAAATCTTTTAGGGAATAGTAAAAAACAGGGTGTATTTTTCCATCACTCTGTTTTTGCATTAGAACTGCTCCAAAACCTCTAAAACTAGCATCAGTAATTCTGTCTCACGATTTGGGTTAAATATTGAAAGTACCGGCGGACTGGATAAACGATGTCTTAAGTCTTCAAAAACTTTCATTTGATCTTCATTCATCGGAAATGGTCCCACTTTCTTTAACAATTCGACTAATGGTCGAGCTATACTCGCATAAGGCTGGACAAATCTACGAAAATAAGATAACATACCTAAACAGGAGTGAAATTGCTTTATATTATTTGGGACAGGATAGTTTTTTATAACTTCTATAACTTTTCTTTAAATTTATTTCTAAATTAAATGTAGCTAAACGTTCCAGAAGTTATTCCAAAATTTCCCAGTGCTCCTCTAATCTTCTTGTAGCTACTATGATATCATCCATATAGACAACTATTTTGCGATTTCTAACTAAATCAATTAAACTGTTAGATATAAATCGTTGAAATACTGATGGCCAATTTTTCAACCCAAGTGGCATTCGCAGATACTCAAACTGTCCTTGCGGCGTTACAAACGATGTATACTTTATAGAAATTCTTCGACACCGATCTGGTGGTATCCACTTTTTAAATCAATTACTGAAAAACAATTTTTCCCTTCTAAATATTCAAGGCAATCTTCTATCAAAGGTAAAGTGAAGTTATCACGGACTGTGCATTTATTAAGGCTTCTGTAATCAAGACACATTCTGATTTCTCCAGATTTGTTTTTAACTTATACAATAGGAGAAGCAAACGGTGAATTACTCGGACGTATTATGTTATCTTGTAATAGTTGCTCAATAATTTCTGAAAACTGATCTCTTTCAAAATATGACAATCTTCTGGGCTTATAATAAAAAAATTATCATTAATCAATTTTATACTCATTTCGCAAACTGACTAAACTAACTCACTATTGAAAACATTTAAATCCTTTTCGCAGATGAATTTATAACAATTTTCTCTATTGCCTAACCCAAATTCACTTACAATATCTAGACTTGTATTTAATTCTTCCATAACACCTGCACATAAATAATCCATGTCCTTCATCCTCTGATTAATTTGAGTCTGTATTATAATTGATTGATTTTTATATATGCCAATGTTTAGGCTATCACTTAATTTATTATGAAACAGAGATGTACAGGAAATATTTAAATCAAACTGATTGCTATTTAATAATGACTTTTTTGTAGTCTGAATTGTTTTGAATTAATTGTACGTGTAGAGCACTGAGTGCGTCTCTACCAAGTATAATAGTGTCTGGTAATACATTATTATAAACAACAGAAACTTCGATTTCATACATTTTCAGATTAAACTTAATATAACATAAAACTGTGCCGCAAAATGTGATATTTTTACCACCAATTAAATGGATTCGACAACGTTACATCTTCTGGTAAATTCGATTTGTTAATGAAGCTGATGGGGGAAGTAATTACAAACTATATCGGCAATGGCTGGTTGATCGGCTACATTCGCACTGTCTGCTGCAGTCTTCCAGTCGCACGTTTCGGGCAGCTACGGAAGTGATGATCCACGGCTCCACATGTGAAGCAACTATATGGTGGACGTATTGGCCTGTTGCAGTCCTTTATCATGCGTCCTGACGACAATAATAGCACTTCATTTTCTGAACCGTCGAAGTGCCACGAGCAGCGTTAGGATTCTGCATTGACAAACGGATTTGATCATATTCCATTAAACGGTGACGCAATTGATCAAGGCTCTCGAAAAAGTAAAGGGACGCAGTAATTCCGCTCTTGTCGTTTAATTCGCCAACGACGTGCTTAATTATATTACGATCCTCCAGTTCAGCTTGACGTGCAAAGCCACACATGGATATAAAATATTGAAATGCAGTTTCACCACTCTTTTGCTTACGACGCTTAAGCTGCTCGCCGATTTCCATTTTGTGCTGTTGCGTCCAAAAACTTAATCATCTGAGTACGCAAGGCATCTCAATCAGCTGCGCCTTGGTATGTAAAGTAAACTTTAGCTGGTCCAATAAGAAGACGCCTTGCATACAACCAATAGCGAATGAGAGGCACTCTCAGCACTGCACATGCGGCTTCAAACTCGGCAATCCATAAATTAACAGGAATGCCATCCTCGCCAGAAAAGGGCTCTACGACCGCCATTATTACTGCGATGTCGACCCTTGAAAAATGTTCAGGCATTCTTGAGCCGGCATGGTTCCGCTCCATATCACGCAGAATTGACTGAAGTCCCGCTACTCCTTGACATACATCGATCTTGTCAAAACGTGCGCTCCTCCGGATCTATCAAGGGCGCATTCTGCAAAAGGGTGTCTGTGTGGGCTTCCCGGACTTGTAAAACGGTGTCATCTCCAGTAGCCTGATCCTCCACACTGATATCGCCTCCCGCAGCCTGATCCTGCTCAACGAGTTTGCCTTCCACAGCCTGGTCCCGCACAACGATTACGGCTCCCGCAGCGTGATCCTGCTCATCATTAGAGTCGCCCTCCTGTTTGTTGTTCATCATCATAGTCTTAGCATCAGCGCTCAACAATTGATATAAGTCTTCTTTTGTGAACCTCAATAAATCAATGTACAACATTGATACTTGATAAAATAGCTTTGGGCATTTACCCCACACCTGATTTGTAAATTATGGTCTATATTTTAAATGATTCTTTATTTCTTATTTTCATAACAATATGGTCACACTTAATAATACTTAATATATATGTGTTTACAAATATAGCAATTATAGATAAAATTAAACTTAATGTAGAGTAAGAGTATTATTTCTAACCATCTAACGAAAATTATTATAAAATATTATAAAAAAACAAAAATTAAAATAAAATAGGCGAGAGGACCTAGAGAATGTAGCGGAACTGCTTTTTCCCGGAGGGCAGTGCCGGCTAGCTCCGGAATACCAGGGACGAGTTCCCACTCTGCCCGCAGTCCGCACAATCGATATATCGATAACATAACGACGTCTCACTAACATAAATTTAACCACCACTAGCAACAAAACGTAAACAAGCGGAATAATTTAAATTTGGACGACATTATACGGAAAGAATTGGTGGCACTGATGGACTCGCCACTACGCACCCACCCAACCATGGATGCCTCTTGGGATTTGGAGAGGCATCACCATCTCCGGCGGACCGGAGTCTATTCCGGGCGGTTTGGCGACCGTCTCATCTCCCCCAGGTAAATACTCTTACTCTTACTTAAATATAGATATACAAATAATCAACAATTCATTTCCTTTACAGAGCATAGGTCACTCCGTCGAGGTAAGACCACGACCTGGGCCAGGAATGCACTTGCGCAAAGTCCGCGAGATTGCCGCCAGGGAGAAGTTTGTTAAGTGCAATAGCCACAAGTTGGGCTAACCGGATACCCCTTTGGTCACCTACGGTCCCTACTGGAGCTCCAAAAAGAACAATAAGGGTGGGCAAAATACAAAATTTAATCGCTGAACTTCTACCAAACTAATCTCTATCTTTTTTTTCAGGCCTGGGTTGCGCAAAAACAGGGCTCTGGTGCACGAAACTACGCGGACAAAATTAACCTAAGCTTATTTCTCCTTAACTAATCCGTTTTTGAAAAATCTTAGTATGCAGTTTCAAAGAGGTTTTTAACCTTTCGATCAAGATATAAATGGTTCTGATCGGACTATCGTAGCAGATTTTCAATTCTACGGCTATATATAGTAGTCTCCTTGCGCACCAGGTCTAGGTCAGTCTAGGTGCTCATCGTCACCACGTGGACTGCTGTCCACAGTGATTTGGCACTCACGTTTTCTTAATTTCAAGGAAATCACACCACTTTATTATTCGCTGCCGCTTGTCCGTATCTTTTCCTACTGCCTCTCCTCCTACGCTTTTGCCTCCCCATATGGGTTGGTTTCACTGACCGCGTTCCACCTTACGGGACTCTTTTAGCGCTTAGTGCAACGGCCCAGATCAACGGCAACCCTCAGAGAGAGCGATGTATGAGCGAGAAGGTGAGAACACTTGCCCCTGCCTTCCGACATTGAAGTGGCGCCACCAGTTTAAAGCCTACCTATCGATACTTCCCCCCCGACTATCACCTCTAACCTATCGGTCCACTTTAGTCGATTCCAACTCGAAATGCAACAATACCAAAGGATTTCGGGGGACGCCACAGGACTCCAGACGGCCCGACGGCATCATTGGAGCATTTGGATATCGACGAATAGACTTTGCCGGTATTGACCCTTCGCAGCAGTTCCACAAGGTGCCCTACGCGGGGCCCACGCTTGCCGGGAAGTATAACTGACGTTCCTGTCGTGCGACGCTTGTTTACTTTTGAGTCCTATTCCTTCCAGCTCACGTTGGGATGTCTTTCGCGTGGTAGACGCAGAGACTTCGCCCTTGCAGAACCTCCAGCTCGTACGCATTGTTGCCTACGGCTTTTACCACCCGGGCATTCAGAAACTTCCTGGCGAACTTGGCATTGAATGCCTTACCAAAGTCGCAAAGGACAATGTTCCTGCTGTTGGAGACGTCCTCCGAATTGCGTCCACTCGTCCTGGATCCATCCGCAGACGCCCTCCACCCACATTGAAGCCTAGGTAAGTCAAAGACTTGAAGCAAATCTTCGACTTACCTAACCCAATTGTCAACCCTGCTGCTCTTAGGCACATATCGAAAATGTCCGGTGCTAGAATCAGGAGGTCGTCTAAGTAAACGAAGACGTTCGATCGGATCTCGGCTGGGATTACTCGGTCCATGAGTCTCACCAACCTCTGCGCAGCGTTGCAGAGACCGAACGGCATCTTCCGGAACTGGTACAGCGGACGACCAGGAACTGTAAAGGCTGTGTACTCCTTGCTCTTCTCGTCCAACTCGATCTGCCAGAACGCGAACTACAGATCCACACTGGAAATGAAATGGGTCTGGTCGATCCTGGACAGAATTCCGTCAATACTCGGCAACGAGTAAGCATCCTTCACCGTCACCTCGTTTAGCTTAAGGACATCTAAACAGAACCGATCTTTCCCAGGTTTCGAGACAACCGTCGTCCGATTGCTCCATGGGCTCTTGCTCTCCTCGATGACTCCTAGCGCCAGCATCTTGTCGACCTCATCCTCGACCACCTTCCGCTTCGCCGGAGACATCGGATACGGTCGATCCTTGAAGACTTTCGCTCCTTCAACCAGCTCGATCGTGTGCTTTTCCAAACTGGTGGTTCCCAAGCCATCCCTCTCGAAGGTGAGGAACCTCTGCTTAATTTCCTCCAGTTCACGGTTCTCCGCTTCAGATAGCGTCCAGGATTCGGGATCCGCCTTCTCCTCGTCGTCATCCTCCTGCTCGCCGTAGTGCTCCATCTCCCTGGCATGAATTTCTTCGGCTTTGTTCACTCCTTGGGCAGCGGCGTGACTCACCACCGTTGGAGCCAGACCGAAAACCTGCCAAAAATCCACTCCCAGGTATGCCGTCTGTTCCAGGTACGGGCACAAGTAGAATATTATGGGTTTAACCTGTCCCTAATACTCCACAGTAACTCTGACGCGCCCCATGATGGACCGATCCTGCCCAGCCGCCGTGCGCGCAACGGAAAAATACTTTTCCACTGGTACCCCGAGCGAATCCACCAATTCCCTGCCGCCTTTTCCGAGCAAACTGACACTTGCTGCAGTATCCAAAAGGCCAATCAGTGCTTGCTCAGGATCCTGATGTCGGCGAAGGGTCTTGGATCGCGAGTCCCGCCGCGTTTGACCGCCGCGACTACCATCCTCCGGATTTCTCGAGCGCTTCCGCTCTCGGGCCTTGTGGACCTTCCGAGAAACCTTCCGCATGCCGCACAGCTGGTGGGTCTCAAAATTACGGCTTCGGGCCTGTAGGTATCGACGCATCCTCTCTTCATAGGGTAAGTATCTTAAACTATGGCTTACTTCACGACACTTAACATTTATCACACTCTTAGAACCTACTATTTCCTCGAGGGATTCCTCTCTGGGCGACTCCCTCCCACTCTCGGATCGTCCAGCCGAGCGTTTTCCGCGCAATCCGGACATTTCGGAGCTACGGTGTCCGGTCGGCCATATCGGCAGAAAATCTTCCGCTCCGGTGCCCCACAGTCTCGGAACCCGTGGTCCATGGCTCCGCAGTTCCAGCAACCGGTCCTGAACGGGTTCCGCCTCCCTCGGACTTCATTCACCTCCACCTTGACATCCTCTTCTGGCTCCGGAACGATCGCCTCGCTGACTCGGTTCCTGTCCATCCCGGGGTAGCGCGTTGGCGGTCCGACTCCTGCGTCCGAAACTGCGCTCGACTTCGGCGCTCTCCTGCCGCAACTCGTCCACGGTGATTAGATCCATCGCGTAAATGAATCTAGCGATTCCTTCTCTCATCCCCTTCTTCATCACCTTCACCAAATGCCGCTAGGGCATTGGCTTTTTCAGGCATGCATGAATCTGCTGCATGGCGTGCACATAGTCGTCGACGCTCTCCTGTGGCTGCTGTTCCCTCGGCAGGAGCTGATGCATCCGGTCGTGCTCCGTTTGATACCCCCGGAACCGATCCATCAGCGCTCGGCGCAACTGGGCTCAGTTGTCCACACGGGTCTGGCGCACGTGGATCCAGTACCACTCCCGCCCTCTCCCCGAGAGAAGAACGTGGAAGTTTTTTCAGTACTTCCTGCCACGGGCACTGGGTCTGTCGCTGGAGGTATTCCAGTCGGAACACGAAGTCCTCCACCGAACTACTCTGTTCATCCCCGTCGAAGGACACGTTCCATCGCTCCACTTGGGTGTATGGCATGCTGTTCGCCGAGTTCACGTTGGCATATACCCGATGCTCGTCCCGGAACTCGCCAGCTCGCCGATCCTCCACTCGCCAGTGTCGGACCCCGTCGTCACTCCGACGAGTATTGGCTGCCTCCGGCGACCATCCCGGGCTGCTGCTCCCCATGTCTGTCGAGATGTTCTCCGTCCTAGGCGGCTTCGGTGGGAGTGTTGGAGGCACCCTGCTCCCGATCCTGCCAGGTGGCTGCGCTTCTCTCGGCACCGCTCCTTGACTGTCCGGAAAAGGCAGTGGTGGTCGCTCTCCCGGCGGATTCGTACCTCCTGGTCGCTGCTGCCGGTCCGGCAGATTTCCTGCTGGTAGATGTGACCGCTGTGGCTGCTGACCCGTCGGTCTCAAAACCTCGTTCATCAGCTTCATTATCTCCATTAAGCCACTCCAGATCTCGTCCCGCAACGATTCGCTGACTCCAACCTCTTGTGCCATTCGATGGGTCTCCGCCGCCTGAGCCAGCGCGAGATTCACCGCAGACTGAATCGTTGAGTCCCTCGGAGAATCCTGGAACCGAACCGTTCTCGCAGCCGGGTCCATCTGTAACAGCTGATCTGCTGCGGAACCAATCTGCTCGAAGTCCTGCAAATTTTCGGCCAAACGCTCCCGCTGATTGGGTTGCGTTCTTGGCAATCCCAACGATATCCGCTGTGGCGTGGACCCCACAGCGCCCTCGGCGTCCGTAGAACACATAATCTCCTCGCAGCTGATGGTTAGGTTAGGTTAGGTTAGGGCGGCGGCTGACACAAGGTCAGCCCACTTAGGCCATCACTGGCCCATTGTGATACCGCAATGGATCTTTTATACCCTCTTACCACAAAGTTAGAAAGAGTCCCAGCCCGTTTCTCTTATGAAACCTGCTATTTTCTTCGGGGGGACAGCTGCTAATAGAGCTAGAAAATATTCTCCTATATACTTTTTCCTGCGCCTGATTAAGGCCACACAGGAGCAGAAGAAGTGCTCTACTGATTCTACTTCTTCCTCGTTTAGGCAACTTCTACAGAAGTCGTTGATGAGGTCGTTTAGTCGGGATGCGTGGGCTCCTACGAGCCAGAGGCCTGTGATTGCTTTAATCACAGCTGAGCACTGTGTGCGATGTAGACTAAAAAGCATTTTTGTGCATTTGGCGTCAACTTTAGGCCATGTTTGGCGACTGACGTTGCAGTGCGTGGTATTGTTCCACATTTCTTGTTCAAGGGATCTGAAAACTTCCCTTTTCCTGAGCTTAAAAGTGGCTAGGGGTATACGGAAGTCCTCCTTGTCTGGAAGGAGAACTGTGGTGGTGCCGCGTCTGGCCAGTTCATCAGCTATTTCGTTCCCCTCAATATTTTGGTGCCCTGGCACCCAAAATAGGGAGATAGCGAACTGCTGAACTCTCTTGAAGAGATTTGCGGCAGTTGTTCACTATCGTCGAGTTTGAGGATAGCGCATGTAGTGATTTTATTATTGCCTGACTGTCTGAGGAAATGTTTATTACTCCGTTTATAAGGCTAGAGTGACGTAGGCAGCTAAGAGCCTCGCTTATGGCGAGAATCTCTGCCTGAAAAAACGCTGCAGTGGTCCGGAAGACGGAAATGTATTTTAATACTGAGTTGTTCGCAGAAGACTCCTCCTCCAACTCGATTGTCGAGTTTGGAGCCGTCTGTGAAGAAATTTATGCAGTCATTTTGTCCAAAGGGACTTGCCGCCCAGGCCCCCCTTGGAGGGAAAGACTGTTTTGAACGTTGTAGAAGTGTGTTCTACAGGTATGTAATAATCTGTTAATTGCTTGCTTGCGCCTATTGATAGGATGGATGAGTGCCCATATTGATGGACTGCCCAGCAGTTTGCGTCTCTCAGACGTCGTGCTGTGATGGTGGCGGTTTCTTTTGCCACTAGTAGAATTGGGGATATGCTAGTAATAGCGTTGATTGCTTCACTAGAGGTTGTTCTAAGAGCTCCTGTCATGCATAGTTGAGCTACTCTCTGCACCCTGTTGAGCGCCGTGAGTTAAGGTATAGTTCTAGCGCAGCGCTGGCCACCAAATGGATACCCCATACAGGAGGATGGGTCTCACTATGGCGCTGTATAACCAGCTAACTACAGACGGGGATATCCCCCATTTGAGGCCTACTGCCTTTTTGCAAGTGAAGAGTGCAATGTTGGCTTTTCGCACTCTATCCGATATAGTGAGATTCCAGTTCAGTTTTTTGTCTAGTACAAGCCCCAAGTATTTTGCACTGTCGCTAAACTCTAGAACGGAACCATTTAATTTTGGGGCAGATAACTTTGGGATCTTAGTCCTCCTGGAGAAGAGAATAAGGTCTGTTTTGCTTGGGTTTACGTTTAACCCACTTTCAGATGCCCATCTTGACAGTTTTCTTAATTTAACTGTCATAATGTCACATAGGCTTTGCGGAAATTTTCTCCGCAGCATAACAACAACATCATCCGCATAAGCAACAATCTTGCCCCCCCCATCTTCTATGTCGCGTAGCAGCGTGTTTACTGCTAGGTTCCATAGAAGCGGAGAGAGATAACCCCGCCTTGAGGAGTACCTCTGCTAACGTGCCTGCACAGAGTAGATGCTCCAAGTGAAGAGGTCACTTTTCTGCTCAGAAGCAGCTGCGTGACTAATCTCACCAACTGTTATTGAAAGCTCCTTCTATGTCCAAGAAGGCGGCTAGGGTATCCTCCTTGTTTTGCAGGGATTTTTCTATACTGGATATGACAGAGTGAAGTGCTGTTTCAGTCGATTTGCCTTTACGGTATGCGTGCTGAGATTCAGATAGCAGAGAGGGATTGATTGATGTTCTCAGGTGTAGCCCTATCAATCTTTCCAAGGCTTTTAGAAGGAAGGAAAACAGGCTTATTGGCCTGAGATCCTTTGGTGTTGTGTGTGAGGCTTTGCCGGCCTTGGGTATAAAAACTACTTTGGACGTTAGCCAGGAATCGGGAATTTGGCCTAACGCCATGATGTTCGTGAAGATGGCTTTTAGCCAAGGGACAGCGAGATCTTCCCCTTGCTGCAACTGTGCAGGGATATCCCATCAGGGCCTGGAGATTTAAAGGGAGCAAAGCTGTTTATAGCCCATTTGAAATACAAATCGGATGCAAAAAACGCGACCAGCTCCCGTCGAAGATCAAAATAGAATAGAATGTATAATGAGTAAGAGGGAGAGTGCGTGAGAGACTGCAGTCGACATCTTGCCGTTCGTCGCGAGCTTTTTCAGTGCACCCAACAAAACCGTCCATGCCGCCCCCAATACTGGGTCCAGTATTAAATCCCATTGACCACGGTTTTTTCTGCAAAGAGAGAGTGCTTATCATGGCATGTTGGATTAGTGATCTAAAGGAGCTGGCTTGGGAACTTCTATATGTGGATCAGATGCGCGTGGAAGTGGTAATCTACAGATTTTTGATACGGAACGTTTGTAAATTCCGACTCCGGTCTTGATAGAAGCTACGCGTACCAAGTTATCCGCACCGGGCTGTACTTCAATGATTCTGCCGATTTTGCACTCTGCAGGGGGAAGTCGGTCATCCTTTATTAGAACAATATCGTTGATCTCTAAATTTTCCGACTCGAGCCTCTATTTTGGACGTGCTTGTAGATGGGAAAGCCAATCAGAGCTCCATCTACTCCAGAATTGCCGTAGTATTCGTTGTCCTTCGAGAAACTGAGTGCTGAGTGCCACGTCCTTGGATGATACATCGGGTGGTGCGAGAAGAGAATCTCCTATAAGAAAATGAGCTGAAGTCAAGACTGACAAATCGTCCGGATCATCTGTTAGTGGGCACAGTGGCCGTGAGTTTAAGCAGGCTTCAATTTGGGTTAGGACTGTAGCAAGTTGCTCATATGTCATGCGAATTCCTGAAAACGATCGGTATAAATGGGTTTTAACTGATTTAACATTTGCTTCCCATATCCCTCCAAAATTGGGACTATGGGGTGGATTGAAATGCCATTGAATTTGTTTGGTAGCTAAGACAGGAACGACACTTTCGTTGACCTGTGTGCGGAATTCCCGCTGCCAATTTTGAAGAGCTTTGTCAGCTCCGACAAAGTTGGTGCCGCAATCGCTGTATAAATGTTGACAGTATCCGCTCCTTGAGATAAAGCGTTGCAGGGCCATAAGAAATTGTTCGGTCGATAATCCTGTTACAGCCTCTAAGTGAACCGCCTTGGTTGCTAGGCAGATAAAGACTGCTATGTATGCTTTGTAAGTTGCATGTCCTCGAAGTCGGGAGGCACGAACCTCAAATG
>VNKF01004253.1:0-23028 GCA_008044355.1 Drosophila lacteicornis
GAGGGGGACATTTCTTTCCCCGAAACTATCTCTTTCACTTTCTCTTATACTTCCGCACTCTCTTCGTGCTCCAAATGTGGATGCCCGCAAGTATTATGCCGGTCATGCCAGCTGATTCGCACGATCAGCTGTTAGCAAGTGCTGGCTATCGAGTGCCCTGCGGGAGTCTGGCAACGCTGCAGCGTTACATCCTAGAGGGCGCTTGTTGCACTGCAGCGCCCCCCACGGGTGATCTGCTGCCTGACAGTTGCTACGTGCTACGAACCTCGGCCACCGTTCGCCGATGATCGGTAGCATACATTTCCGGGCTGCTGCTCTCACTCCTTGGCAAGGAGTCGGAATTTTCGTGGTGCATGTCGGTATCGAGGCACGCTCATGGATTGCCATCCCCGCCGCGTCGGCGGTACACCTGAAATGGGGCTCTGGCGACCGAGGCGGGGCGGTATATCCCCCATCGCATATAAAGTCGAAGGGAAATATTCGGCCAACGTGGGAGGCTCCGTGTCGTCCCGATTCGGCACAACGCGACCCGAAGCTTCTGGAAATCAGGATCAAATCCACGCAGCGTCCACAGTGGGCGGCTGCGTGGTCTGCGTCTGAGCCATATTGGCCGGCAGTTACCACACCTGGCAGGAGGTATAAAATGCAACCGAGCATTGGGTGACAATGGGAAAGGAATGTCTGCTTATAACATCACTACTCCAGGTGGCAGCCACGAAAGTGGAAATCCACCCGTGGGAAATCCCACGGTTAGGGCACGGATTCTGGAGGCCCTACCAAACATTCTTCAATACCCTGTCGTGGCGGTGGCTGACTTGGCCGCCACGGTAGGTAACGCACCAAGCCAAGATGAAGCGAAGGAGCAGCGTAATGCGGACGCAGCTGCCTTCAGGAAGAGCAGCCTGCTCCGAAGATCCCCGGTCCTTGCCCCATCCCCGGCGCCTGAGAGGACTGCTGGCGGTGAATCCAAGGACATACCAAAAAGGGGTAGAGACCCGGCCAGCCCGGCGAGCGTCCAGCGGGAAACCCAGCCGAAAAGGACCAGAGCGTCGCAGGAGGAGCCCACCGGCGATGTAAACACGCAGATGTCCACATGCGCCGAGAACGTGTCCAGGTTAGGCACGATGATGGACGAGCTGCTTAGTTTGATCCACGACAAGCAGGTGCGCCACATCAACTTGGGCATGAAGAAAATGCTGGGGGAGATGAAGAAGCTGCAGTCCGACATCGAGCTGTCGATGAATCGAGACGGACCAACCCCGGCGCGTGCCCTGGAGAGGGTATGCCGGAGATGTGAGCACGCTATCTCAAGGGGGGCCGCAGTCGACAAGGAGCAGCAGACGGCGACAACAAGGAGGACGGATCGTGCGGCCCAGACAGAGCCGTGGCGGAGGCTAAGCCAGCCCGATGTCCCGGTCGAGAGACTTGAGGATGCACGACGAGACGACCCGAGAACGGCGCGAACCCAACCGGTCCGGCCCACAGCTCTCGCCGCTTCAGCAAAGGGCTCCAAGAAGGCCGGAAAAGCCACGCGGGAACTGCCTGGCGAGGCGGAACAGCGGCAAGGGAGCGCGAAGAAGCCTACGGGGCCCGAGGCACCAGTGACAGCAGGAAGCTCGTGGAGCACTGTGGTCAGGAAGAAGCCGACCCTTAGATCACGCCCCGACGCAGTGATAGTGGAGGCGAACGGGAAATCTTATAGCGAGATCCTGGCTCTGGTAACGCGAAGGGAGGACAGCCAACTAGTGGAGCTTGGAGTGGCAGTCAACAGGGTGCGACGGACGGCTAGAGGCAACCTGTTCCTGGAAGTGGCCAAAGGTGGCTCAGAGAGTGCCGAAACGATGCGGGAGAGCATCTCTCGTGTCCTTGGCGATGCAGCGGAGGTGCGAGCTATGACGGAGGACTCGAAGGTCAGCATCTTCGAGATCCGAGATCTGGACGCGATCACGACAGAGAGCGAGATCCGCACAGCCGTCACGAAGCAGTACCAGCTAGGTGAGGGCGCAGTCAAGGTCCGCAGTCTTCGACCCGGGTACGGGGAGTCGAAAATTGCGGTGATCAGCCTACCATGCTCGATGGCCAAGGAGGTCAGGCGCCGAGCAGAGGTCCGGATAGGATGGACCCGATGCAGAGTGCGGGAGCGCGACGGTCCCCCGCGCTGTTTCCGGTGCCTGGAGCTCGGGCACATTGCCATCAGGTGCAAGAGCGAGGTGGACAGGAGCGGGTGCTGCATCAAGTGCGGCGAAGCAGGGCACAAGGCAGCTGCCTGCAAAAAGGAGCCAGCGCGCCATCCCGGCAAAGGAGCCTCCATGCATGAGGCCGCACGCAGACCCGGCAGCAAAAGCGGCCTGATCAGACCCGGCGGTGGCGACCCTCAAAGGACGACATGCAGTTGATTCAGCTCAATCTGAATCACTGCAGAGCTGCGCAGGATTTACTGCTGCAGACAGTCCGGGAGGTAGCAGCGGATGTTGCCATCCTTAGCGAGCCATATAGGGTGAGCGAAGGGGGGGAGTGGGCCAAGGACCGCACTGGCAAGGCGGCCTTGTGGCTGTGCGGCGACAGGAATCGGAAGATGTCCAGCATCCTGGCAGCCGATGGATTCGTCAGGGCTGAGGTTAGCGGCTTCTGGCTATACAGCTGCTACCTGGCGCCGAGTCTACCGCTGGAGGCATTCAGCAGGATTCTGGACGATCTTTGCTGCGACCTGCGGGGAAGAGCCAACGTCGTCGTCGGAGGCGATTTCAACGCGTGGGCCCAGGAGTGGGGCTCATCCTCGACAAATGCTCGAGGTAGGGTGGTGCTGGAGGCATTCGCCTCGACAGACGTCGTGCTCCTGAACGACGGAGCACGGCACACGTTTGTCAGAGCAGGAGCAGCGTCGATCATCGACCTCACGTTCGCAAGCAGCTCAACTTCTCAGAATGCCAGATGGAGAGTCAGCGACGTGTACACAGGGAGCGACCACGAAGCGATCCTGTGCACGGTAGGCGAGCCTGCGAGAGAGCCGCTCCCAACCACGAGACCCGCTAAGGCGTACAGACCGGACTCCTTGTGTACCCAGGCATTCGAAAATGCGCTGGGTGGCATGACAGTGGAGGCGGAGGAGGGAGCAAACGCGGCGGCGAACCGAATTGCTGCAGTCCTGGAGCACGCCTGCGACCAGAGCATGCGGCGTAGGGGAGCTTTTCGGGGGCATCACAAGCCTGTGTTTTGGTGGAGTGACAGGATAGCCGACCTACGGAGCACCTGTCTTCGAACACGGAGACAGCTGAACCGCTCGCGCGGAATCCCGCGCGTCGGCGAGTGCAACGAGGCCTATAAGGCCGCGAGGAAGGCTCTTAAGGCGGCCATAAGGGACGCGAAGAGAGAAACCTTTCTGCGGCTCTGCGACGCGGCGGAAAACGACCCCTGGGGCGGCGCGTACAAGCTGGTGGTCAAGGGACTGAAGGCAGGCAGCACCGCCCCCTCGGACCCCACGGTTCTGGATGGNCCCCGGGGGCGGCGCGTACAAGCCGTTCATTTTGATGAGACAGATCTATAACCACCATCGGCGCCTTCGCAATGAATTCCTTTCGAGAAAGAAGAGCTCGTGCCTCCCGATTGTAGTAGCTCTCTTGGAATCTTGCATATATATCATACAAGACAGAAAACCGGTTTTCATGATATTTAATATTCAAATCCTCATAGGGATAGACTTCTGAATTGAAATATACTTTTGCATTTCTCAAGTTGTTTGTAATTAATTGACCATTTAATGTAAATGCAAGGACAGCGAATCATGGTCGTTCCCTGTTTGCCGAAAGCTTGACATTCCAGATATGATGTGTTCCCTATACCAATGTCGGGTTTATATAACAATCCCAACTCCGGAATGCTAGTGGAAGTGTAGCTGCACTTTTAATTACATTAAACAATTTTATTTTAGTATTGTCACTTGGAACGATGTGGGGGATCTTCCAACTTATGCCATGTATACCAAGCTTATGAGTTTTACCGTCAAAACTTTTAACATACATGCCATCAGTATTTTTAGCAAGCCATAATTTCATGTTTACAATTCAATATAACTTTCTTGTAGTCTTCAGCAAATCCCATTAGCATTTTCAAAAGTACTCAAAAACTAAAATGTCCTCCTGAAAGAATATTGTCTCCGCCACTCCACCCAGCATTACGATAAAGTACTCCTTCCAGTTGTCAAAATAAATAAAAATAAGAAATTAAAAGTTAAAAAAAATATATTAATAATATTTAATTAAACAAAAAATTAAACAAAAAAAAAACGACAAAGCAGAAGATGAAGTAAAAATAAATCAGTAAGGCCGATATTTCAATGTCAGGATAACTTTTGTCATTGAGATAAATTGTTATTTGGAGTAATTTAGGTCAGATTTTTCAATGTCAGGTTGACTTTTGTCATTGAGGTGATATTTTTTCGGAGTTATGTAGGCCACCCAAATGTTTTTATTTGTCAGATGGTTTAAAAAAAAAAAAACTGACTTTTGCCGGGTCTGAGATAAAGCAGAGATCGAGCAAGCGAATTTCGCCTGTGTTTGACTTCAGACTGCGAAATGTCTATAACTATAACCGTGACGTGCTGTAGTTAAAAGAGTATTTGAGTATTCAATGGCCAAATAGCTCTAGGAATATTAAAATCACCTAGAACTACTAAATGGTCTCTATCCGACAGTCTATTGGAGGCCGAATATTCCTAGTTCCGACAAGACGGGAATGAAGGAAAATGTAATAAAAGTAAAACTAACATTTAATGATATCTTCACACCAAGGAAAGAAATCATTATAAATTTTAAAATAAAATGACATCATAAGAATACAATTTTGGATTTTTATTTTTTTATAATGATTATAATTATTTATTATTATTAATAGTTTTACTTTTTTTTCGCTCAAAATAAAACTCATCTGTTATTTTCACATTCTGTGGTTGAGATTTCGCCGATTTAAGAATAAATTCAACATTGTCCATAAATATTATAATCAAAAATGTCCAGAGAATGTGTTTTCAGCCCATATACCTTATGCTCTGTGTGTTTAAATTATAGTCCCAAACCGATGTTTTCAACCAAAGCCAATATTCTCACAAGATTAGTTAAATTTCAGGGCTAAGACATAGCAAAAATTTGTAACAAAATGATATTTCTAATATGCATTATAACATTATAACAAATGAAAGTGCCAATTCAAGCAGTGCTTGATATTTTGACCGCGATTTTTGTCAAAATTGATAGGTGATGGAAACTTTTCGGATTAGCAATGTACCGGTAAAGACCTTTCAGAATAAGTAGCGTTTATTCGCCGGGTAGCAAAAAGTTCAATTTTTGTCGACCTGTGAAGTCAAACAATAAACATTTTGGAAATGCGAATCATCATCCCTCATCATCTGGCAATAAATAGTCAACAAATCTGATTTTTATACCCGGTACCCATAAGGTACAAGGGTATTATAAGTTAGTGCCAACCGAGAATGTATGTAACAGGCAGAAGGAGAAATCTCCGACCCTATAAAGTATATAAATTCTTGATCAGCGTCACCAGTCGAGTCGATTTAGCCAACGATTTAGCCAACGTTCTAATCCGTTGCACGCAGATCAACGGCCATGCCACTCCCGAAAATCATAAAAAAAAGTTATATCACTGTGGACGGCAGCGTCACCAGTCGAGTCGATTTAGCCAACGTTCTAATCCGTTGCACGCAGATCAACGGCCATGCCACTCCCGAAAATCATAAAAAAAAGTTATATCACTGTGGACGGCAGTCCACCTAGTGACGATGAGACTGTGGTGCGCAAGGAGACTACTATATACAGCCGTAGAATTGAAAATCTGCTACAATAGTCCGATCAGAACAATTTATATCTTGATCGAAAGTTATTGTAAACCTCTTTGAAACTGCATACTAACGGATTAGTTCAGGAGAAATGAGAGTGAAAGTGCGAAATTGAAAATTTTGAAAATTGGAGCTAATGAGGACGGTGGAGCAAAAATCCCAAAAATGTTTATGTTGTTGTGATCTAGCATTAAATATAAATAAATGAATGATAAATGAAAACGTTTGTCCTGTTGTTTGTCTGTCTGCCTGTCTGTGTGTCTGTCTGTCGATATTTTTGTTTTAGAGTCCTGGAACCACTTTTATTTTATTAAACAGCTCGAACTAAACATTTTATGTGTTACGTTGTTTTTTGTTTTTTGTTGTTAAAAAAGCTAGATTTCCCGTGCCCATAATTTCTAAACGACTAAAGCTACAGAAACGTGCTATATGTCGTTTGAAAGGTATTTTGAAATGATAATAGCTTTGCATGGACATAATTAATAATTAATATATTATTTAGGAATTAATAATTAAAATTAATTTTTTTTTAAGTTTTTGAAGTTTTCTTAATAATGGCTCTAACGATTTTAATAGTCACTCAAGGCCATATAGCCTTTGATATTGCACAGCTTTTGGTATATAACACATATCTGGGAAAATTCGCATTCTCGAGATATTACTCATTAAAATTAGTAGCAAAGATCCCATATTGTACATACATTTATGTAAAAAATCGTTTAAATATATTTAAAAAGTTTTTAATTAGTTTCAAAATCGGCACTTAGCTGAAAAATTTAAAAAGGCAGCGTGCCGATTTTGAAACTAATTAAAAACTTGTTTAAGTAACTATTAATCGTCACAAAATTTGGTATCACAAATTTTTGGAGTTGAATGTGCCATCGTCACTTTAATCTCACCTCGCTAAGAGGTGTTTTTATTTGATAAGCTATAGTCATAATATTCGACTTAAATTAACTACATTAACTAAATAAATAGGGCTGCGCGGTCGTTTTCTGAAAATTTTAGTTAAATCTGTTGATAAACTTGAAAGTTATCAGGCAATAAATTATAAATTTAAAGATAGGGCCTACCAGACACCTAATGCTTGTTGCGAAGCTACATGTGGCGGCCGAGTCGAAGGTTCGATTCCATTTTTTTCTTTTCAATTTTTTAAGTTATTATTTTTTTTTTACCCTTACCCAAAATTAAGTAAAAAGAAAAAAATGTATAAGGTGTAAAATATACCCTACATGTTTACTTTATGGGGCCGTAGATGCCTCCATCACTGCGTTGCAAATATCATGGCAAAATACAGTTTACCTATTGTTATTTAACAGTTTATTTTCTCAAGACACAAAAAGAGTAGCAAACTAGAGTTGCAAAGACACTTTCATACACAATTTAAATGATTTGTATATCCTTGAAGAGTATTATAATTTTGAACAGAAGTTTGCAATGCAGTGAAGGAAGCATCTCCGATCCCATAAAGTGTATATATTCTTAATCGAGTCAAATCGAGTCGCCATGTCGCCTGTCTGTTCTTTGTCCGTCTGTTTGTCCGTTGCTACGCAAAGTAGTCTCTCAGTTTTTAAGCAATCAAAATTAAACTTTTCAGATAGTCTATAGTCTTTCTATTGCAGTTACTATATATGTCGGCACAAGTGGAATCGGATCACTATATCTTATAGCTGCCATAGGAATAATCGGAAAATAAATGGGACCAAAAACTATATCTTCTCTGTTTTTCAATGTATTCTTATAAATTACGAGATATATCTGTTTTTACGGTTTTAAATTTTCGGGTTTTAATTTCATTAAGATCGGACAACTATATCATATAGCCGCGATCGGTTGATTTATGCGAAAATGTAAAATGTGTAGGTAAATGTTATAAGAATGTAAAAACTTCGATATTTTTAAATTTTATCAAAATTGATCGACTTAATGATCGAATTGCGGACTGCAAGGGTATACACACTTCGGCTCACCGAAGCTAGGTTTCTTTCTAGTTTTTACAGTTTCTGAGGCTTTTTTATGGGAATTTAATGTCATTATAACCTAAAAAGGAGTCAGAAAAGAGAATTTTTTTCTATTGAAAAAAAAATAGTTCCCACTTTATGTGAACTATTTCTGACTCCAATCTGAATATTTTCTGACTCACTGTAAACCCTCACAAAAGGAAAATTCTAGTAAGCAATATGAGCGTTTTTGGACACCTTTCTAATCCTTATTTTTTAAAAAAAATCACAGTCATTATGAGCCCAATAAAGAGTCAGAAAAGAGAGCTTTTTCTATGAAAATATTCGCACTATATGTGGAATATTTCTGAGCCGATCCTGATTTCTTTTTGACACTTTTTTGACACTCGAATAGCCTCCTAAAAGGGTGATTGGACTCTAAATGCCGGATTAGTGCAGTGAGTCTCCGCAGTCTTGTTGTCGCTTCAAAGCTTATTCCAAAAAGAGGAGGAAATCAATCTCTTTTAGTTTACGTAATTACTCTTATATTCTCTTAACTTCTGTTTGGTACAGTGGTAAGTGACTAATATGACCGCTAATATTGTCTGCGCAATTAAAACCTGCAACAAGGCAATTTCAAATGATGACCCTAATATCGATTGCTGGCTTTGTGATAATGTTGTGCACGCAAAGTGCATTGATTGCACAGACCGGGCGGCTGAAATTATTTAAACATTGAACTGCGCTACTGCTATGAAACTTGTCGCTAGGTTGAAAAGGAACTGAGACCGCGAGAGGGACAGCGCCTCCAGTTATATCTATTGTGTCCGTTGAGGAGTCACAATCAATGAACCCACAGAACCCCATTCAGAACACTCCCCAGGGCATCAGGCCTTGAATACATGCCGAAATTGGTACTACAAATGTTTTGCCAAAAGCCCTTATTGCCTTTCCACAAACGAAGCAGATATTTGTATCGCGGCTTTCCCCTGATCAAACATCTGATGATGTAAGCACCTATTTTCTAGGTTAAGGTGAAAAAAATTCAAATCTTCTTATGCTGGGGATATTTTATCTTTCCAAATAAATGTCCCTGACGAACTTTTTAAGACAATGTACTCTGAGAACTTCTGGCCAAGGCACATTGTTGTTAAAGAGTACGAAGCTAAGAAAAAGAAAAGACGGCCTGTAGGAGTTAGTTTACCCAGGCCGAAAAAATCCATTGTGCCATCTACCTCGTTGATTTATAAAAACATTTTACATGTAAAATAAAAAAAAGGTGTAAGTAAATGTTAAACAAATTTACAAATTTCGACATTTTTTTAAGTTTACCAAAATAGATCGATTTTCAATGATTCAATTGCAGACTGCAAGAGTGTACAAACTTCGGCTTACTGAAGTTGGCTTTCTTTCTTGTTTTTATGAGACAGAAGGAGAAGTCTCCGACCCTATAAAGTAGTACAAAGTAATAATTAAGCCAGAAGGCTTAAGCCTCCATAACCCTACATAAGCACAGTGCATTTTGAAAATTGCTAACAAATACAGTGAGCTTTCGCCGCAAAGCCATTTCTGAAAAAGATTCTTATTAATTTAACAGCACAACAAATGAAATAAACTAGTCACAAATTTTAGGGTTTTAATTGTGAACTTACATGTGTCAATTTGGACTTTGCAATTATATAGTTCACAGAACGTTAAGACAATGCGAGTTTCAGTGCCATCGATATAGACATTCCTGAGGTTGGAATCCTGTGATACACTTATGTCACGAGCATTGGCGTTAGTGCTCTGTGAAATAAGAAACAAGTTAATTAAAAATTGTTATAATTTGTCTAGTAAATTAATGTATCATTCAGGCGTGCACCGGTTTTCACTTTTATTTTTCGTTTTCGTTTTAGACCAAAAACGTACGTTTTCGTATTTAGGTGCTGTGGTTTTCACGAACATTTTGTCATCGTTTTGTTATCGAAATATTTAAGTATTTTTATTGCTCAAACAGTTCACTAAGATGTTTTAATAACAAATAAACGGAGTGCTTAATTGTCATTACTTTTTTTAATTGTTTGATTTAATGCCAAATAAAGGCAGAAATTGTTTATTTATTATGTCATGATGATATGACTTTTATACCTTTTTTTATTGGTAAAAATTCCATTTAAACAAATATAAACAGGTTTTTTTATGAAATTTATGAACATTATTAATGACCACCTTTTAAATTTAGAAGCATTTCGACCAGATTGTTTTGTTCCATCAACAGTACGTCTGCAGTGGCAACCAAAACGAAAGATGTTGCCGACGGCAAATATTTTTTCCCGAATTTGAGGTGGGGTCAGAAAAGAGTTATTTAAAATGAAAATAAGAACTAGTTTGAACTGATTGTGTGAAATAAACATCAATAGACCAACGAGTCAACTATTTTTTCCATTTGCAATTAAGAACCGATTTGATATAGAAAAAGGCATTTACTTTTCATTTCGTCAAGACAAACTTGCCCGTTTTTGAAAACGGGAGCACCGATTTTTCGTTTTCGAAAAAAAAATCTTGTGAAAGTGAAAACCGGAGCCTGCCTGTATACTCGTATATATAAAAATGGAGCCAAAAAAAATGTATACAACAATACTTCTTGAGAACGGCTAGGCCAATTTGGCTTAAATTTTTTTTAGTTGTAGGTAATTAACAGGAGAAGGTCAGAACGTACTACAATTTTTGGAAAACCCTCCAGGGTAATAGTGAATAGCAGATAATTGAAATATCAAATTAAATTAATTTAAAAAAGCAGTACTGTGTCGACGTATATGTCAAAGTAAAACGGAGCGTCTCAATTTTATTCGTTTCAATCAGTTGACGTTACGATCAGAACTCCCGGATTTGTTCATTTTCTTTTGTATTCCAGTGTGAAGAAAAGTTAATTTGTTGGAATAATGCTTGCTATTAGACGACCAAACATTGGACGGCGTACACGTGGTGCAATATATAGTCAGAATTTTAATGAAAGTCAAACGCAAGAGGAACGTGCAGAAAGAAATGAATCGAGACGAGCCCATATAGCACAGATTCGCGCTACACAAAGAGTACAAAATATAAGAAGAACAGACTTGATTCATGCTGTATTTGCATATAATCCCTCAACGTCATACATAGACCATAGCTGCGTTGTTATCGGTTCATTGTCTGTCGTATGTCAGCACTGCAATGCACTGAAGTTTCGATTAAAAGCCCCCGGCTTATGCTGCACAGGTGGCAGCGTAAAACTGCTGGCTTTGACTCATCCACCAGAACCATTGTATTCGCTTTTATATGGAAATACAAGCAAATCAAACCATTTCCTGTTGCACGCACAAAAATATAACGGATGTTTTCAAATGACTTCAATTGGAGCAGAGGTTGTTCAACAAGCAGGCTACAATCCGAGTTATAAGATAATATCGTAACTCTATTATCTACATGAACAACTATTATTTTTTACGAAATCTCATCATAAAATTCAGATTCAAGGGCAAATTCACAATCGAGAGGGCGCTTTGTTACCACCACCAAACGAAGATCATAAATTTCTTCAGATCTATTTCGTTGGTGACTCGGCAGTTAAAACTAAATCAGGGTTGTGCAATTTTCACTGCAGCTTACCGCGAAATAATAGAACAATTGCAAAATCTTCTGCATGAGCGTAATGAATTGGTAAGATTGTTCAAATCAGCATTGAATACAATGCATTCTGAAGACCACAAAATCATTATTAGAGCAGATAAATCCAGGTGGAAGCCATTTAAGACAATTTAATGCGCCCACTATCAATGAAGTCGCAGTGGTGTTGGCGAGAATGTGGAATCACGCGATATTGTTCTCAAGAATCGGTATGATGGACAATTGGAGCGCGTATATGAGACTCATCGGTCATATGATGCACTTCAATATCCGTTGATGTTCTGTCGTGGAGAACATGGCAATCACCTCAACATAAAGTTGGTCATTACGAATCTGTTGGACCAATGACAAACATCCAGCGATCAACTTGACATCCCTCCACGAGTATTCAAGCTAAAGTTTTTATTGATTACATCGTTAAGCAGAAGGTTTTTGAGTCCACAACCCAGAATCACCAGAATGGAAAACGGAAATTGCACACAACGATTTCCCCGTCCGTTGGTGGCTAAAACAATCAGTGGAAACGATGGATATCCATTGTACATGCGTCGTTCTCCAGATGACAACGGCAGATGGATCGATATAATGGTGAAAAATACAAAAGTCGTCGTCGATAATCTCTGGATCATTCCATATTGTCCGCTTTTGTCGAAAACGTTTTCAACGCACTGCAATGTTGAGTACTGCAACTCTATAAAATCAATAGATTTAAAAATATGTGAACAAAGGGAGCGGTGTTTGGCATTGTTGATCCGAATGCAAACGACGAGGTGATGAATTTTTAACTTGGACGTTATGTAAGTTGTAACGAGGCCATTTGGAGCCTGTTTTCATTTCCCATTGAGTAACGTCATCCGACTTTTGTACACTTATCTGTTGTTCACTTGGAAAACGTCCAGCGTGTCTACGTTACGGACGCGAGTGAAGCGCAAAGAGCAAAACGGCCACCAGCGACAACGTGGACAAATTTGTTTTCTACGTTCGAAGCAATTCGTTCGCAAGGCATATACATGGAACATACATGGAACGCTGCATCGAAGAAGTTGGGGTTATATAAAGGCGTCGAATTAGGGCGAGGCAAAGTTCGTTATATAATTATAATTGGACATTAACAATTTATTGAACAATTTTACCCAATCGTTCGTAAGGCAGCTATAAGATATACAAAATAAATAAGATTACAAAATAAAACCCTATTTATACTCGGTACCCATAGGGTACAAGGGTATTATAAGTTAGTGCCAACCGAGAATGTATATATATATTTAAACAGGCAGAAAGAGAAATCTCCGACCCTATAAAGTATATATATTCTTGATCAGCGTCACCAGCCGAGTCGATTTAGACATGCCCGTCTGTCCGTTTGTCTGTCCGTGTGAAACAACAGATCTCAGAGACTATAAGAGCTAGAGTTACCAAATTTGGTGACAACATTGGAATTTGTTGCACGCAGATCAAGTTTGTTTTAAAATTTGGCCACGCCCACTTCCGCCCCTGAAAATCATAAACACGTTTTATTAGCTATATGCGTGATTTTCGGCTTAAAGTTAATAGATACAATAAATTAATAAAATAGAGACGAACGTTTCCTGAAAACTTCAATAAAATCGGATGATAAACGTAGGAGATATTAGCAATAAGGTTTGAATTTTAACACATCACCCTAAGGCACTGCTGTTGGAAGCTGTAGCCGACAGGTAGCGCATTCGAGCCTTAGCCGTGCGATATAATAGCGCCAATGTATGTATGTACAATGTATGTATGTACAATGTATGTATGTACAATGTATGTATGTAGAATTTTAATTTGCCTTTTAGTGTGAAGCGCAAACGTTTAGGTACCGGGTATCTCACGCCAAATTTTAAAACAAACTTGATCTGCGTGCAACACATTCAAATGTTGTCAACATATTTGGTAAGATTATAAATTTAGATTTACCAAATAAGTTTATTTTTGTTTAGTTTAAATTGTTTTAAATTGATAGCTGTTTGGAACAGATACACTGATGAACTGACATTATTAATATGTTAAAAACTATAGAATTAAAGTGCTGCTGTAAAGTGAAACTTACTTGTTTTATAACAGTGTATGGACGGTAGTCGAACCCAGCTATGGTGACTTCGCGGCCCTTCAAATTTTTAAGTTTGTCCGGGAAAAGCGAGTTTCCCTCCTGAAATCTTTGTTCGGAGACGTAGTACCTATCAAGGAGGCTAAGCTGAGCCGGGTTTTCTGCTCTAGGCCCCACATATTTGTTGGTCTTCATCTCGAAAACAGTTCCGGCTGAAAAGTCTCTTACAACAAAGAGAAGGTTTGCTTGATCTGCAATCAAGTAAATTAAGTAAAAGGAGAATATATAAAATATGACAATTACCTTCGAAGAACAGGCGAGTACACAACTCTTCCTTCAACTCGTTTGCAACATGAGCGAAAACAAATTTGTTATGCAAGGACCGCCATATTGAGTACATAGAAGCCTTTGTAAAGGCATCCACAAATCTGATGATGTCTTGACCAAATACAACAAACATCTTAAAATATCAACAATATTACACAATTTGGATAAAATAACAAAAAAAAAACAAGTCTTCACATTTTACCTCGCAGTGTGTCACCTCAATGGATATCGTAATTTTGAGCAAAAGCTCATCAACGTCAGTCTCTTGTAACTGTTTTTTCTTGAATCCTATATTTACCACATCCCGATCAAATGTTTCGTTTAATGATTTTAAATTTATGACCACGAAGCTGGTATAATGTTCAATTTGTTGTAGTTGAAAATCAAATTTCTCATTCCAAAATATGCAGACTGTACTTTCATTCAGATAGCTCCCTACTTTATAAGGAATGATGGTTAAAGATATTCTTTATTGAACTTTTATATTTACTTATAGCACTCATAACAAGAGACCAACCATGGTCGATTAAAAGCATTATGATTTTACAATTCCGTTATTGGTATTGAAACGACCACATTCGATTGGAAAGTGGTGCATTATTGCAACTGTGAATTAAGCCAACGTCTATTTTTGATTCTTTAGCAAACAAATTAGGCAATAGGATAATTGACATGTAAACAGTATTGAACTTCCTTCTGTTGAAGGGAATGCTAGACAGCAGTTCTTAGATAGTATAAGTACCCAGTGGCGCAACCCTGCTAAAACCGAATTTGGTAATTCTAAAAGATGCATCGTCGAAGGTACATACGTAATCAATCGTTTCTCCAGCTGTTAGAACACAGGACTGTAATGGGAAGTTGTTTTTGTTCCTGCCTGTCAACGCTTTGGCTTATATTATTTTGCTTTGTTATACATTTCTGTAAATTTATTTTTATATATAATATAATTTTATATATAATTTTGTCTTTTTCATCTGTCACTTTACTATTTGCAAGTATAAGTGTGTGTCTGGAGTGTTTTGAAAAGGAATTTATTTAGGTTTTTATAACGATTTAGTGAGTTTTGAAAAAGCGTGTAATGTTCAAATGAGGCTTTAGCAAACATAATATACGGCGGCTGGCTAATGCACAAAGACGCATTATAATTATTGCATCAAGTAAGTAACACGACACATTCTGATTTTTAATTGATTAATTTCTAATTGTTTTTCTTACGTGTAGATTCAGTTAAAGAAGATGGGTTGAACGACAGATGCTACAATATTGGGATGCGCTTAAAACCAACAATGGTCGTATCTCAAACAAAATTCGATGAAAAAGCAAAAAAATAATGAACAAATATTTAGTTTCAGTAAAAAATAATAAAATATTTATAGAACTGTATGCGGAATATCTTTTTTTTTGCTAGAAATATAAAACTATTTTATATTATATCCTATATACGTGGTGTACCAGTCAGTAAAGCATCTGCATTACAATCCTATATGCAAAAGTTTATAGGACGGTAATACATCACGAAGGGTACTCGGCTAATCGCCTACTCGATTCGAAGTAGGCGAAAAGGCGGCCAAGCTTATGGAAAAGTAAAGCATGTTGTAGTATAAATTCGTATGCTTACTGCATACGAAATATGACAAATGTAATCGATTCTCAAAGCCAAATTTGCGCCACTGTGTATATGTTATTGCTTTAAGTAAAATAAAATAAGTACTCGATTTTTAATATATAATTGAGTGTAAAAGCTCTAGTACAAAGAAACTTTACTGAAAGTTCTTAGTTACTTACATTTTTCCGAAGATATCGGTTCCAAGCAAATAGTATTAGTTGAGAATGAAGTGGCATTAAATGTTACGTACAAACACCCAACCTATTACCGCGAAAACAAAACTTTAAGTTAAAAGATAAATACATTTGTAATTAAAAAAAGTAAGAAAGCTACAGTCGACTGTGCTCGACTGTGAGATACCCGGTACCTAAACGTTTGCGCTTCACACTAAAAGGCAAATTAAAATTGTGCATACATACATTGGCGTCATTATATCGCACGGCCAAGGCTCGAATACGCCACCTGTCGGCTACAGCTTGCAACAGCAGTGTTAAAATTCAAACCTTATTGCTTATATCTCCCATGTTTATCATCCGATTTTATTGAAGTTTTCAGGAAACGTCCGTCTCTATATTATTAATTTATTGTATCTATTAATTTTAAGCCGAAACTCACGCATATAGCTAATATAACTTTTTTATGATTTTCAGGGACGGAAGTGGGCGTGGAGAAATTTTAAAGCAAACTTGATCTGCGTGCAACAAATTCCAAAGTTTTCACCAAATTTGGTAACTCTAGCTCTTATAGTCTGTGAGATCTGTTGTTTCACACGGACGGACAGACGGACAGACGGACATGGCTAAATCAACTCTGCTGGTGACGCTGATCAAGAATATATATACTTTATAGGGTCGAAGATTTCTCCTTCCGCCTGTTACATACATTCTCGGTTGGCACTAACTTATAATACCCTTGTACCCTATGGGTACCTGATATAAAAGGCATCTTTTCATTAAGAAAATGTAGAAGCTATTAGATGTGACAATCTCTGTCAATTTTATTTCAGTTCTGCCAAAATTAGGTTAACAGTTGTCGAAGCATACTTAGTATGAAAATGGCGCTTCATATGTAACATATGTAATGGCCCAGTTGTCTAAGCAGCCGGTGCATCTACATTTTGCAAAATTGGCACGAGCTCAATCCCACACAAAACCAAAATATTTCCTGTTTTGTATTATTTTTATTCTAACATTTTTTTCTAGTTGTTCTCCGGGTATAATAACAAAGGAAAAAGGAAGAAATGGAAAAAAACAGAGAAAAAAGAATAAAAAGTTTTGGCGAGGTCGGGGCTTGAACCCACGACCTAAACGGCTACATTCTACTCAGCAGCGCCTTAGGGGGGGTTTTAAAATTCGAACCTTATTTGCTAATATCTCCCATGTTTATCATCCGATTTTACTGAAATTTTCAGGAAACGTCCGCTCTATTTTATTTTATTATTGTATCTATTAACTTTAACCCGAAAATACCGAGTATAGCTTATTTAACGTTTTTTATGATTTTTGAGGGCGGAAGTGGGCGTGGCCAAATTTTATAACAAACTTGATCTGCGTGCAACAGATTCCAATGTTGTCACCAAATTTGGTAACTCTAGCTCTTATAGTCAATGAGATCTGTTGTTTTACACGGACGGACAGACGGACAGACGGACATGGCTAAATCGACTCGGCTGGTGATACTGATCAAGAATATATATACTTTATGGGGTCGGAGATGCCTCCTTCTGCCTGTTAAATACATTCTCGGTTGGCACAAACTTATAATACCCTTGTACCCTATGGGTACCGGGTATAAAAATTCAACTATGCAAAATTATATCGTACATTTATTTATCGTACATATTACAAATTGCAAAGGGTATTTTCGGCTAGCCGAAACTCTTGTTATAAAATGAAAAATAATTATATTTGTTTGGCCTTGTCATGCCTTCCCAAATTGATGGCCTTGCATTTATCTACCGGCACTAGCCGAATAATGTACACACTTATCTGCTTATATCTATAATATCCACATTGCCATGAGCAGAGCTTCGACCGCCTTATTTTCATTAGGAAAGTACTGTTCATCGTTAAATTAGGCTAACAATAAAATAAGCATAACTATGTACAACTGCCACTCAGGTAAACGTTACCTTGCCATAAGCTCCCATATAGGCTCTGCTTTAAATAAGGCTATGAGAAAAAGTACTAAAAGCCTGCCAACAGCCTGCCAAAGTTGACAGCAGACCGATAAAACAGAAAATGTACATAGCATAAGTTAAAAAGAAAGAAAAGAAAGCTTATTGCTTTTTAGCATATACAAGGTGAGTTCCAAAGTAAACAAGACTTAAAAAAAAAATTTTTTTTTTAAGATTTTTCGGCAAAATCAATTTATTTTATTTAAAATAGTCTCCTTCTGCTTTAATACAGCGTTTTGCACGGTCCAAAAGTATGTCGAACGAGTGTTTTAGCTCGTTGCCCGGTATGACCGCCAGTATGCCGGTGCAAGCCTTTTGAATGGCCTCTACGTCTGCATAACGCTTTTCTTTCATCGGCAAATGCATTTTTCCGAAAAGGAAATCGGAAATCGAAGTCGCACGGTGACATATCAGGTGAATACGGGGAGTGGTTGATGGTTAAAATGTGACTTTTGGTCAAATAGTCGGACACAAGCGTCGATCGATGAGACGGCGCATTATCGAGCAATAAACGCCAACTTCCATCTTCGCGATATTCGGGCCGAACACGTCGAATACGGCGCACAAAACGATTCAAAACTCCAAGGTAGAATACCGCATTAACGTTTTGGCCGGGTGAAACAAATTCTTTGTGGACAATACCCTTGGAATTATAAAAACAAATCAGCATTGTCTTCACTTTTGACTTCTCCAGGCGCGATTTTTTGGGTTTCGGCTCGTTGTCATTTATGTCCTCACGACCACTTTGAAAACGTTGAAACCACTCGTGCACTCTGCTACGGGATAGGCAATCATCGCCATAAACTTGTTTCATCAATTGAAACGTTTCGGTAAAAGTTTTACCAATTTTAAAACATAATTTAATGTTGGCTCTTTGTTCGAAGCTCATTTTCGCACCTATGACAAAAACATCTGACACTTAAAACGCAATAACCTTACTTCCAATAGATGAAATGTCATGAAATTTTTACTGGAAGTCGATAAACGATAGCAGATTCTAACGCACCAGTTGACATATAGATGGCGCCACTAGAGGGCGCTAGATTAAAAAAGTCCTGTTTACTTTGGAACTCACCTTGTATATGTATTTTTGTGTTCTAGCCCATCTAGACTTTGCCTCTGTGATCAGAAAGTAAGATAAGCAAATGCGTGCTGGGCGAGATAATTTGGGTGACCAAACAAAATAACCTATGAATTTTGGTGAAACGGCATTACCCTCCCTTCCTTGGTCATTGTTTTATCAAAAAAATTTTCTTTATGACCCCTTACGTCCTTTTAGGAAGTCCCTAGGGAAAACATGCTAGCTGAAGGCAAAACGACACTGAATTTAAAACAGTATAAAATGTATTTCCTTAAAACTAAAAACATTTAAGTAAATTATGCATAAGGGGTAAAAATTGACAAATGTGGTTCATAAACATTTAGATTAAATGAAAATATTAAATTTTTAAAATTTTTTTCTTTTAAGGAACCAATTTTAAACCTGAATTTAAAAAAAAGGAATTGTTTTTGCACTTCTATTTTTTTTAGATTAAAAAAAGTCTTTATTTTCATATTTTTCATTTTTAGTGGAAAATAAAAAAAAAAGCCATGTTTCGCTGAGCTCTAGAAAATACTAAAAATTAGTGGAGATATTCAACTAACAGACCAACAAAAAAACCATTGCTACAATTGTGCGCATTTCGAGATTTTGATAATTGCTCATATCAAACCATGCTACCAAACTGGCACTTTGTAGTCGGCCAGTATGGAAAACGGCAAGGCAGCAAAAAGTGTAGCTTAAGTACCGGAGTTGCAAAAAAAAACATTTTATTTGTCAATTTTCTTTTATGCAATTTTTGTTTTATTTATAGAATGAGTATTTAAAATATATGTTTAATCATTTTGAATTTTTAAGTTCATTGATTCCAATGAAAAATATATTTTTATAGTAAAAAATCAAAAGTTTTAGTTCGCCGAATAAATTACACCTCTTTTGGTGGGCGTAACCTAAAAAGCGTATCAACTAAAATTTTTTGGAGATTTGTAAATTATTATAAAAAAAAAAATTAAGTATATATCTTCAATACATCAAAAGTTATTAATTTTGCAACGTGTTTTGAGAAAACGAGCCACAGTGCGCCGATGCCTGCGCTGAGCGCTAATTCTGGCGTTTGGCACTGGCTCGTCTCGCGCAGTAAAAATATATGTCGACGAATTTCCTATTCCAATTATTTGAGTAAGAAATCGATCCAATTTATATATTTCCTTCTTGTGCTGCTTACCGTAGTTTCGGGATAAACACCAAAGGGGTATACAGAGGAAATATCTGTCCCTTTTCTCCTTTTCCGCCTTATTTTTTAACAATTTCTCTGGCTCTTAATAAAAATCATCTTTAACGCACAGCCTCCAAAATTGAAAAGACCGCAAGCCGCGCCACTCAGCAAGCGGGAACCTCGATCGGGCCTCCCGAAGACCTTTTCCCTTCGGGTGAAAGGTTGACGCTTGGGCCTGTTAATTTCTCTTACTTTCCTTGCCTCTAACTTGTTTCTCCTGATCTGACTACTAGATGGCGCCTCATGTTCCCAAAGTTCCTCCTATTCATTCCAAGCGACGATTCCCAGGTGGCGCCACTGACCGCTCAACCAAGCGTTGCAAAATACCCCCGGCCAAAGATCAGACTTGGGGAGGGATTAACCAAGGCTGATCCCAACTAAGCTTGGATCAGCTATTGCTTCAAATCCTTAGCATGGTAACGCCCAACCAAATGTACTTGAAGATCCTTCAGCTCATAATATGCGCTTCCCACGTTCTTGCGGATTCTTTCTATATATGCAGGGCCCAGTTTAAAACTGTATCCAGCCTGGAAATTACTCTGCTTGAAATTTCTTCGGAATACTTCCTGGCCAACATTATACCAAAACTCCCTAGTCCGTAGGCCTGCCGTTATCACCAACCTTATATTGATAAGGCGGTTTCCCTGGAATGTTAATGGCCGTTTTGTCTCGAGACTCTGGCTCCAAGGGGATCTGCCAATAAGCATCCTTAAGATCTAAGCTCGATATTAACATTGCCCGTGGCCTATCGACTTAAGGATCCCATCTATTTGTGGCAACGGATGCGTCTTTTTTAGTGACCGCATTGACTTTTCTGCTGTCCAAACAGAGCCTAACTTTCCCTGGCTTTTGGACTAAGACCACTGGAGAAGATCAAGCGCTGTCGGACTCCTCGATGACTCCTTGCTCCAACATGCGGTCTACTTGTCGTTGTTTTACTGGTTTCGCATCTCCTACGTCAATTGAGTGTGACAATAGTAAAGTTGTTCCTAGCCCTGAAACAGCAAACGATGGGAACTCATCTTTTATTTTCTGCTAATGCTCTTTTCTAATTGGAGATAGCTGATTTCGGGAGGTAAAATATTGAATTTGGACCAGAAATCGATCCCCTAATACACATCCAGACTCAGCGAAGGGATTATGAAGAAATCTAGCTCCTTAACTTCGGACTCATATTTGACGGTGGTATATATCTATATTGTCCCCTTCAAAGTAATCCCCATGAGATATTATACACTTGTGCCAACGGTTTTTCCAATCTTCGAAGCACTTCAAAAAATCATTTTTTTTATCTTGTTCGAGCAGTTCTGAAGGGAGTGTATAATGTTGATTTTACTTTTCGTAGTGTTGTTTGTGGGCAATACCCGTAGATTGGAAGGCCATAGTCTGCTTTTGCAGTGATGGTTGCTTTTGTGACTTTTAGAAGTGTAGATGTGTTGCAGTTGAATTTTATGACTTGAGAGGCTTGAGAGGCATTTTAATATGTTAATTGATTATTTAAGGCTGTGTGAGAGTAGTTCTATGTGCGTTTTCTACCTGTATTTGTTATTGAAATGTACGCCAAGTATTTTTAGTGATGTTTCGTTTTGTATTTGTATGTTACCCGTGGTTAGGGTGAAGTTGCAATTGTGTTTTCTGCAAACGTACAGGTACTTACATTTTGTGGTCGAGAGCTTGGCGCCTGAGTATTCGGCCCAGTCTAGTATGGTGGTTATGATGGGGTTAAAGTTTATGTTGATATTTTTTTAGTTTTAGGATCAAATTAAAGTCGTCCGCATATGCGCTTAGGCTAATGTTGGGATGAAGGGTGAGTTTTTCTGCTACTTGGTTGTATGCTATTACAAAAAGGATGGTCTACTAGCAGTACTGTCCATAGCTGATTTACCTTTTCTAAAACCAGTTTGACTGTTTAGGATAAGTTTCTCGTTTAGTACAAACCACCACAGTCGTTTTGCTATAATTTTATCCAGATTATGAGATTGGCCAGATTATTATTTTGGATCTTTCTTGTCGGGTTGTCCTCGCTGGAGAGGATGCTTTTTTGAATTGTTGCAGCTTCCTTATTTATGTACTTGGTTGTCTTTGTGCGGAGTATTCTTTAGTAAAATTTTTGCCAGTTTGCTTTGTCGGTTATAGATGTAGGCTTACGTGGTGTGTTGGCCTTTCGATGTGTTGGAGGTGATGAGGTTTCTTACAAGGTGAGTTCCAAAGTAAACAGGACTTTTTTAATCTAGCGCCCTCTAGTGGCGCCATCTATATGTCAACTGGTGCGTTAGAATCTGCTATCGTTTATCGACTTCCAGTAAAAATTTCATGACATTTCATCTATTGGAAGTGAGGTCATTGCGTTTTAAGTGTCAATATGTTTTTGTCATCGGTGCGAAAATGAGCTTCGAACAAAGAGCCAACATTACATTTTGTGTTAAAATTGGTAAAACTTTTACCAAAACGTTTCAATTGATGAAACAAGTTTATGGCGATGATTGCCTATCCCGTAGCAGAGTGCACGATTGGTTTCAACGTTTTCAAAGTGGTCGTGAGGACATAAATGACGATGAACATGTGGGCTAACCAAAATCCGTGATCACCGAAAATTCCATCGAAACTGTGCGCGAATTCATAAAAAATCAGCCGAAATCATCATTGAAATTCATGGAAATAGAATTGAACATCTCCAAAGCATCGATTTACAAAAGGTGTGTGCACGGTTTGATCCTCACAAATTGACTGACGTCCAAAAATTGCTCAGAATTCAACATTCGAAGGACATCATTAAAGAGGCAAAAAAATAACTTCCTTTACAAGATTGTGACTGGTGACGAAACGTGGTGTTTTCAATATGATCCCGAAACGAAACGGAGTGCTGGAAGGCGCCGGACGAGCCGAAACCCAAAAAATCGCGCCTGGAGAAGTCAAAAGTAAAGACAATGCTGATTTGTTTTTATGATTCCAAGGGTATTGTCCACAAAGAATTTGTTCCACCCGGCCAAAACGTTAATGCGGTATTCTACCTTGGAGTTTTGAAGCGTTTGGTGCGCCGTATTCGACGTGTTCGGCCCGAATATCGCGAAGATGGAAGTTGGCGTTTGTTGCACGATAA
>VNKF01004257.1:0-16736 GCA_008044355.1 Drosophila lacteicornis
TCCGTGTGAAACAACAGATCTCAGAGACTATAAGAGCTAGAGTTACCAAATTTGGTGACAACATTGGAATCTGTTCCACGCAGATCAAGTTTATTTTAAAATTTGGCCACGCCCACTTCCGCACCTTAAAAATCATAAAAAACGTTAAATAAGCTATGCTCGTTATTACCGGGTTAAAATAAATAAATACAATAAATAAAAATTTTAAAAAATGGACGTTTCCTGAAAATTTCAGTAAAATCAGATGATAAACATGGGAGATATTAGCAATAAGGTTAGAATTTTAACACACCGCCCTAAGGCACTGCTGTTACAAGCTGTAGTCGACAGGTGGCGCATTCGAGCCTTGGCCGTGCGATATAATGGCGCCAGTGTATGTATGTATGTACAATTTTAATTTGCCTTTTAGTGTGAAGCGCAAACGTTTAGGTACCGGGTATCTCACAGTCGAGCACAGTCGACTGTAGCTTTCTTACTTGTTTATTCTGTGTCTGTTATGTTGTTGTTGCCGTTGTAGTTTGTTGTTGGTTTTGCGTTATTTGTTATGTGTTTTATGTTATTAGATTATTTTTTTGTTTGATTATTTAATTATTTTCTCCAAATTATTTATTACTTATTTTTTCCAAATTCAAAGCGAGTATACTCGAAATTATGTTTTTAACATTTGGATTGAGGAATCTGGCACACTTGCGGAAAGATTTAAAAATGTACTGGGTGCACTAATTAAGGACATAAGAAATAAGGGATATGAGCCGAAATTGGGCGAATTCCTAACACAAAAAAGCTATATTTGTAAAAAGCTGGCATCGTTTTGGCAGATTGCTAATCGGAATAAAGAGAGATTTCTTAACAAAAATTCTGATTGGCTGGAGTGCAAGGAAACTATAATTATAAAATATAAACTATAAAATACAAGAATATGATTTTGTTTTGTTGTTTGTTTTCCACATTAAAAATATTTGTATATATCTTAAGTTTTTTGTCTGTTATCTGAGAGGGTGTGCGTGGGGGTGGAAATAGGCAATCACATCAACACATATATGTATTATAGATATAGGCTTGTAAATAATTTACAGTCAAAATATCAGCCTGCATTTATGAGTTTACTAAATTTATGACTGCTTTCTCCAATAAGCGCAATTACTGAGGAAATCGTTCCGAAGGAAGCTACAGGATATTTTTTACTATATATTTATAATATTTTTATAGATTTTTGGTGAAAGTTTCATAGCGATAGCACATCTAGAAGTATTTATGGCCGAGGCTCCATACAAGCCCGACCACTGTGCCCTGGCTTTATTCACACTGCTCGAGATATGATCAATAAACTCCAGCTTATGATTCAAGCGGATACCAAAATCGTCAACTAGAGTGACTAGTGACCCTTTCCAGAGAGCGGCAGTTCGGCATATAGGTCGCAAGCTTGGGAGGGACACGTGAGAATGTCATCAGCTTGTATTTGGAGCCATTTAGGTTTCCTAAGTTTGCAGTGCACCATTTTTGAAAGTTATTAAGATCTGTTTGTATATCTGACTGGGTAGCGAGCTTCAGAGCTTAGGATCTCCTGCTTTAACCAGGTTTCTGTGAACACAATCACCTGGGATACAAAGGAAGCACTATCAGAATACAATTTAGGAAGCTTACTACGTAAGCATCTTGCATTCTGATAGGAAAGAAGGAGCGAATTGGTTAGTTTTTTGGAGCGGACGTAGCTGACACAGTGGATTTGTCCGGCCTGGGTAGACTAATTCCTACAGGCCGTCTCTTCTTCGTACTCCTTAACGACAACATCCTGAGGCCAGAAATCGGCAGAGCATATTGTGTCAAAGAGCTCGTCAGGGACATTTATTTTGAAAGATTAAATACCCAGAGCATAAGAAAATTTTAATTGTTCCACCTTAATATGATCGGATTTAGTTCTGTCTTGAATATGGACAGTAACATCTTCAGATGTTTGAGATGGGTGGATCCGAGATCCGGCACATTCGGAGGCCGAACCTTTTCTCGATAAACTAGATCAGCTGTTAGACCTCAAAGGTAACATATGGTAGCAGAAAACTTGTCTAAGCGTATAGCTTGATTGATGCACTTATTTTTATATTTGCGACATTTTTTTGTATTTCACCTGTTTTGAATCAAGTTCCCCATTTTCCTAAAGTTCAAGGTATGTAGTAAAATAAAATGAATGTTTTGTGCACTGTGAGTAGATGTTGTATTCGTAGTTTTTGTTCAAATCCATTACAGTTTGTTGTCCGCTTTTTGAAAGAAAACTTCTGTTTCTGTAGACTAAAACTTTTAAAAGCCCGTCCCGGCCCGCAAAAAGTGAATATCTGTGGTAAACTATGGTTCGTCCAGTGTGTAAATTATTCAAGATCAGCTGCCCTTACGTGCCCCTGCTAAAGTTTAGGATATTTTCAGCAATCATGTCGGTCTGCAAACAAACACTTTTTGCAGTATGGCATGGGGAAACAGACGCCACGAAGAAGAATACTCCACTGGTTGTATCTGGTTGTTCTGAGACGGATTTGAATTTTATACATTGCACCGTTAAAATTTTTTGTAAAATTCTATGTAAAAGGTGGAGAAAATGAAGTAGGGATATAAAGCGTTTCAAGAGCAAGAACGCTGGTTGGTTATCCGAACATTTGGCTCTTCTGAGTGAAGACAGTAGATTCCACCCGAAAGAATAAGGATTTTACTGACTACCACCCAAATTACTAATGGTCAAAAGTTTGGCATCTAGTAGAAGCCAACACTTCTGCCGAGCTTATGAAAGCTGCTAGTGTAAGCCTTTACAAATCTGGAAAGCGCAGTGCATGCAATATAGTTTCAATTGTAGCTACAGATCCAGACTCGCCTAAAAAAATAAAAAAAAAGTCTGGATGCTTCTAAAGAGATGCCTATAAAATATACTCCAAATGAGGCTTTAGCATTCTTCATTGATGGCGACTACACCAAAAAGTCATATAAACTTTTGCAAGCTGGTGCCAAGGCCCGCAATGCTAATATTTTCACAACATATGATGTTTTGATATCTGCAAAGAAGAGGTGTTATCCAAACATAATTAAAACGGGCGAATGTTGTGCAGAAGTTCCATTGCAAGATATGTTAGACCATACCATAGCTCGGATTGTGGAGGCCCATCCCGATGCAATTAGAAAAATTTCATTGATTGATGACAAATATGAAAATTTGACGTTCTTGTCGAAATGCGGCTGCGATGGAAGTTCTGGACACGCGACCTATCGCCAAAGCTTCATGGATCCACACCTTAAAATGGCAGATGAACATGTATTTTTTATTTGTATTGTGCCTTTACAATTGAAATTGGGTAATGACATTATTTGGCGAAATCCTCGCCCATCATCGACTCGTTACTGTAGACCTCTTAAAATAGTGTTTGCAAAAGAGTCTACTAAGTTGGTACAAGCCGAAATAGAGAACATACAGGCGCAGATTTTTCGAATAGTGCGTACGAGATACATATAGCCGGTTTCAAAATAGCCACAAATTGGAACTGACAATGATCGACGGAAAAGTATTTAGAGTAATTGCTAACCCATCTTCACAAACATGCGGCATTTGTAAGGCTACTCCTAAAACAATGAATGACCTAGAAGCCAATAACAATTTGCCAATGCAAAATGGTTTACTCAAATTCGGTCTATCTACTTTACATAGTTGGATTCGTTGTTTTGAATATATACACATTGGTTATCGGCTACCCATTAAAAAGTGACAAGTGAAGGGCTCAGATAAAACCATAGTAAATAAACGAAAAGCAGCCATTCAAGAATAATTTTGGGGTTGAAATGGCATCGCTAACACAATGGAGGATATTTTGCACTTATTATTAGTATCGTCGGATCCAATAATAACAAGTTTATGCAAAAATTCGGCCAATAACTCGAGCAAAGAAGTTTTTTTTTTATATTGAAGGTCAAAATTTACTTTTGGACTACAATGTACAACAAGAAAATTCCGATTCAGAATCGGAAAATTGAAATAGGTTAATTTTTTAAATAACATCTTTAAAAATAAAATAAAAATTCAATTAAAAAAAAAAAAAAAAAACTAAAAAAGTGCAATTTAAAAATTTTTGAATATAAAATAAAAAATTAAATTAAATTAAAAGTGTTAAATTTGATTCCTTTTTGGGTTAACATTCCATAAATATTTCAAACTCTTGGTGTGTTCCCTATACGTCTAACTGACTAACTCAGTTAGCAACCCGGAGGTGTCTGAAAATATCGTCTGACTGAAAAGTTAGTATGCTTTTATTATACCCTTGCAGAGGGTATTATAATTTTGACCAGATGTTTGCAACGCAGTGAAGGAGGCATCTCCGACCCCATAAAGTATATATATTCTTGATCAGCATCACCAGCCGAGTCGATCTAGCCATGTCCGTCTGTCTGTCTGTCCGTCTGTCTGTCTGTCCGACTGTCTGTCTGTCTGTCTGTCCGTCTGTCGGTTTCTACGGGAACTAGTCTCTCAGTTTTTGAGCTATCGAGCTGAAATTTTCAGCATTGTCTTAGCACGCAGTATATATCGAAATCTGACTACTATATCCTATAGCTGCCATAGGAATGATGGTGAAATTAATGTAAAAAAAAAAAAAAAATTTAACTTCTCTGTTTTTCAACGTATTTCTATGAATTTTGAGATATAGCAGTATTTTATGGTTCTAGAATTACGGTTTTCATTTCATTAAAATCGGACCACTATATCATATAGCTGCCATAGAAGCGATCGGTCGATTTATATGAAAATGTAAAATTCTACATGTAAAATGTACAAAATACTATGTTTTTTCAACATTACTTAAATGGTTCGATTTTCAATGATCCAATTGCAGACTTCAAGGGTATACCAACTTCGGTTTACCGAAGTTAGCTTTATTTCTCGTTTTTTAATAAGTTTACCACAGCATTTATATGCAATATCTTTGTTTCCTGGAGTAGAACGCTTCAGGGCCTTCTGTTGGCTTCTCCGCCAGCGGAATTCTGCTGCCATCGACATACCCAATGCAAAATTGTTTTTCGTTCCATGTTTCTGACACTATTGAAGAACGCTCGTCCAAGTTTGGCCAGCATATATACGTTTTGGCCAATTTTAAAATGGCCACTTCATTACAGTGCCTCCATCTACGAGCCCAAAAAATGCCGCAGTTTTTACAATCGAACTGCCTTTGCGGTATGCTGTGGTGCGCAAGTAGACTACTATATAGAACAGTAGAATTGAAAAATTGCTCCGATAGTCCGATCAGAACTATTTATACCTTGATCGAAAGGTATTGTAAACCTCTTTAAAACTACACACTAGATTTTCTAAAAACTGATTATTTCCGGAAAAAATGGTTTTACTGCGAAAATTAAAGTTTTGAAAATTGTGATAATGCGCGTACCAAGCCACAGCAAAACGATACGCAGATATAAATTTTCTCCTTAATTTCAATGTTTACATTTTTTCAGCTAAGTGCAAAATTTGGTATCAGAAATTTGTTGAGTTGAGTATGCGATCGTCAAGTTTATATTACCTCGTTAAGAGGTTTTTTTTCTTAATACAAAATAGCAGTAGATATATAAGAATATTAGGTTCACAAATTAATAAATTGAGATATTCGTTAACATATTTTGGCTTGCTTTCTCTACAAAAAACACCGGCTAGCAATTCAGGGAGTTTAATGAATATTTATATTGTCCATGTCTGCAGTCTAGAACTTGTAAAGAACAAAACCGCCTTTCACAGGGAACTCACTTCAGCTGCCTTCTTCGATATCGAGGGCAGGCGTAGGCTACTAGAATATAAAAGCGTCGATGCATCGTTTGGTGTGGCCAACTCCACCACCAGAGGAACCCCCCGCCGATAGAACATAGCGGCAAGCCAAAGTTAAAAAACCTTTTTCTTTTTTTTTTGGAAATTAGAAATTACAATTTATTTCATACAATGTCTGTTGTTGGTTGATGGTTGTTTTTGCTTGCTTTAGGTGTTGTTTCGAATACACAGTTACAGTTTTCTTAAACCTTGTTATCGATTGCACAAATGTATAGGAATATTTTTGTATAGGGTGCATGCATCATCTTAAACAAATAACAATAAGAATTCGTTACACAACTGGAGTTTCTTCGTCTCACAAATATAAATGGATTTAACTCGAGCCATCTGAGTTAAGTGGGTTTTTAGAATTGTCAACACCAATGTAGTTCGTGTCGAATCTGTGGCCACCTTCTCACCATCGTCGACTCCCCTAAACCAAAGCACAAGATGAACGCAACACGGGCGATGCATTCTTGCGGAGACAAAGGAAAATGACTGTGGATGGATGATGGATCGATTGGCAACGACGACACTCTTTATATACAAATGCCTTATTGTGTAGATCGTACAAGTTGTCTTTTTGTTGTGCATTTCGATTGTGGTCTCTCAATTCATGTTTCAGGCAGCGCAGGCGAAAATCCACAGCCCCCAGAAGTCGGCACCCACGCAAGGTTGAGCTCCTCCGCATTCTCAGCATCACGAATGCATCGGGGTTCAACGGGCGTGGGGAGGATGCCAGCTTCCATGGGACGGGATCGGATCGCACATGCGCATGTCCCTGTCAAATTAATGTTGTTATTTGCCTAAAGCCACTATACATATCGATCTGGGTTTTCTGTTTGCTGCTTGCTTATAACTTCTAATTTGTTGGGATTTTACAATTTTTTTTTAATAGTTTTTCTTGTAGATTTCTTGCTGCTAATGCGATTGTTGTTGTTCTTGTTGTTATGAGTTTTTCACTTGCAACATTTCATCTACACTTTTTTGTTGGGTTCTGCTTGCACGACTTTTGTTGTTGGTATTCTTGTTTGCTTGTTTATAATTTTGCTACTACAATTTCTTGTTAATATTTTATACATAATATATATTTTATATATATATAATATTTTCTTTACTATACAATAACAGCGGAAAAATTGTGTGTGTGTGGTGTTTGTTGTTGTTGTTGTTTTGCAGTATTTTTCTCAGTTTTCACTTGATTTGTATGGTTTCTTCGTACGTTTTATAACAACTTCTCATGTTAATATGTATAATTGTTGTATGATTTCTTGTTCTCGTTTAAATATATATATATATTCTTGTATATATTATGTATATCAATAACGTAATTGTTTTGTATTACCATCTTGTTCTTATCACAAAAAATCATAATTATATATATATAATTTATTATTATTAATTTTTAATATATTATTCTTAGAATTGAACAATAATTAAAAATAAACATAGGACTTAGTTACATTTTGTATGTGTGTGTGTGTGTGTGTGTGTGTGAATGATTGCATGTAGTTGGTTTTCGCAGATGACGTTGAAGTATTGCCAAGCATCTTGCCTCCACCCTCCCAACTGTCCACAGAAGCACAATAACCGCCCAGCAACCACCGCTGTGGTGAGCTTCCACTCCGGCCCCGCCGAAAGTGTAGGGGACGAAGCGCGCCCAAACAGTTAGGCGAATGCAGTCGGTTGTTATGTCGGTTGGCAGGGCAGTCGGGCGAGCAGTGGCAGCTTGTTTGTTTGTTTGTTGGTTTGTTGTTTTGGCCCTTTTCGCTAAACTTGTTGATCTGATTTGTTGCAGCCGGACACGCGTCAGGCTCAATGCAAATGTACAAAGTTTCTTCTGACAATTGTTGTTGGTTGTTGATTTCTTTACAGTTGTTTTTTGTTTGTTTAACGAACTTTACATATACACTAAACATTATTTAATAATAATAATGGAAAAAACAAATAACAAAGAGCACACAAAATTGTGGAGCGAAAAATAATAAGTAAAGGGAGAAGGTTTTCTTGATATATAGCGAAAATCATAATTATTACAACTTTATGAACTTAACTGCAAATTGTTTACTCGTGTTTAAAAAAGGACTGATTTTGAACGGAAAATAACTAAGCTAAACCACGCGCGCCAGCATATCGAGTACAGGAGTGAGGACAATAGTTGCAATTGAGGCGCCACCGTCGGGCAGCGGTAGTGTGCGGTAGTGCGAGAAATCCTGCATCACCGGCAGGGCCAACAACTAGTTGTTGTTATTCTTGCTATGTACAACGGCCGCCGCCAGGGTTGCCACCGCACACGCGTTACTACGGTTAAATCTTTCATGTTGCTCGTTGGTGGGACACAATTTTACCTGCTCCTCTCTAGCAGCTACTACTGTAGATGTTGTTGGTGTTGTTGCTGTTGCTTTTGCTGTTGTTGTGGTGGTTGTTGGTTTATTATTTGATTGCTGGGCGCGTCGTTTGTCTATTTGTTGTTGTTGTTGTGTGTTGTTTGCATTGATTGATTTATTTCGTGTACAGGTAAATGGCCACGATCAAACCGTAGAGACCCAACACCTCGGCGAAGATGAGAATCAGGATCATGCCGACAAACAACCTTGGCTGCTGTGCTGTGCCACGGACACCGGCATCTCCCACGATGCCGATCGCAAAACCGGCTGCCAGGCCAGAGAAGCCTACCGCCAGACCGGCTCCCAAGTGAATGAAGCCTCTGTAGACGGGAAACGGAGAGCAGTAAGTAATTTGAACAGACACTTTTGGGGGAGTGCATTCATGCAGCTTACCTGTATAGTGTGTACTTTGATGGCTCTTCCAGCGCGCCGGCAATAAGCACAGCCACGACCAGGCCGTAAATGGCAATGATACCCGCCATGACCACAGGAATGATGGATTTCATGATCAGTTCAGGACGCATCACTGACATGGCAGCAATACCGGTACCAGACTTAGCAGTGCCATAAGCAGCGCCCAGAGCTGTAGAAGAGAAAATGTAGAAACATTCACTATATAGTCCCCCAATTTATTATAAAATCAATTAAATCATAGGCTTAAATATCTCTCCAGCCCAGAGCCAACTTTTCGGTACATTTTAAAATTATTGGTTTGACAATAAAATGTATGATCATAAACTAATATATTAGGAAACAATATTACTCATTTCTCTATAATTTATTTGTTATTATGTAATTTCTGTAACCAATGACAAAGACAAAATTGTACGAATAAAATTTTAACCGGAATTTTAACCGGTGTAATTTTGGCCCCCTAAAATCATGTTTTTATTTATCTGACTGACATCTCCTGACTTGAGGAATACCTCTAGTTAAAAATTTGTCAGTCAGATAAACAAAAACATGATTTTGGCCGACTAAATTACTCCGAATAACAATTTATCTGAATGAAAATAGTTAAACCTGACGTAGAAAAAAGGGCCCTAAGAAAGGTTTTAGCTATTCGCATCCCATATTTTAAGCTACAACTGACACAGAAAGGATCAGTTAACAGGGTTATAAGTTTCTTATTCCATATTAGTAATATTAATATTGGTAAATAACATAAAACAAAAAGGGTTGCCATTAGGCAAGTGTCTGTTTCGCTCTGCCGTAAATTTATTCAAGTTCTCCAACCCTAGCGGCGGGCGTAACAGTTAGGAGTCACATGATCGGCCATAAGCAACGTCGTTCGAAGAATGAGCCCCCCCCAAACCCGTTACCCACTCGTGCAGCCGCAAAAGTGCCACTCATTGCTCAAAATTTAGTTCTCAGGCGAGAGCGAGAGCGGGAGCGGGAGAACCGATGAGAGCGAGTTCGCATTACTCCATTCTCCATGAAATCAACGTGTGAGTAACTGCTCGCTCTCTCGCCAAGTTAAAATCGAAATTAAACTTTTCACAGCCCATCTAAGCAGATAAGACTACCGAGGGGGCGAGGGGAATCAGATCTGTGTCAATTGAACAGGTAAACCAACCATATATGTATTGTATTGTATGTATTGTCAGGTTTTAATTGAAGTACAAAACCAGTTTGAATTGACAGAGAGCGTCTCTTTCTGTGCGTGTATGGGAGTGAGAGAACTGATAAATCGAATTAACACTCACACACTCATACGCGTTCATATGGGTGTATTCAAAGTTAACGGACAAAGAGAGCAAAACCCCCTTGTCATGTGACTTGATGTTAATTATCGCATTTCGGCCCTAAAGTAATTTATAATAGTCGCCTTTAAATCTATGCAGAAAATATTAAAGAGATAGGACATTGGGAACTGACCTAAATCGCCAAGAAACATATTGGCATCACTGAGCGAAGGAAAATAGTGGAAAGCCATTTCTTATATCCATAAGAGATGTCCACGCGTCTAGCGCACACAGACGCACGCACTGATATCTATGAGGTCGAGGCTGTCGTCATAAATGGAGGGCAATTCCGAAATTCCCGCATGTATTGTACATTTCAATGGTAATTAGTTACTTTAGAATTTATTAAGGAACACATACACACATAATATTTAAGAACCCTCTTTTGGGTGCAATATGGCAGCCCACGACTGTGGCCGCGATTTGTGCTTGCAACGCAGCTTCATCAGCTGGCGGCAGGCATGCGTGCCAGTGTGTACACACCGCACAGGAATCATGTATGTATTGCGTTTTGACATTGACGTTTATTCAGCTGGATTGGCGCTGCATTAAAAACCAATACTTTAAATATTACTCAAATGGCATTGCCGTGCGTCGCTTTTAAAACGACGCTGCTACTGATGTGAATTTTTAAATACCCCCCACACATACGAATGCGTTTATCAAGCGACAGACGGCATCGCAGACGTTTCTGTGGGCGTTGAGAGAGAAAAAAAATGTGCGCACACAAAGAACAGGAATGAATGGAAGGAAGAGGCGAAAACAGAATAAGAATAAGAGTCAACAATTGCCAGCACATTCGAAGATAATTATAAAATTGGGGGAGATAGCAAGAGTCAGGCAAAACATAGCACAGAGTTGAAAAAGAACAAAAACAAACTGAACTGAAACTCACAGTTGAGTGAACGGCAAGCAAAAATAACAGATGCAGGGAATGAAAAAAGAAAAGAGAGAACGGGACTGAGAGAGCAAACTTGAAGTCAAAGAATTGCGCTGCAGCCTGCAGGTGTTTTTTTGTTTTTATAATCTCTTTATAATCTTTTTGGTACTGCCAATAAACGGAGATAAGATAAATCCAGAGGAAATTCCAGCCTCTACACTTGATACAGGGTGCGCCCACTAATAAAGTATGCAGTTTATCAATGTTCATTGATTAAAATGCAATACAATCAAAGACAGGCATGCGCCTGTCCACACAGCAGCATCCCAAGTATCGTTTGGGCTGCATTATATTTGTAAGCCTGCGACTATATTAGTTTCTGAAACAGTAATTGAAACAGGGGGGTGTGTAAATGTTCTTGATACTGGTTTGTTGTCCAATTTTTACATCATTACTAACTAGACACTTTTGGGTCCTACTCTGTGATTTGTATATCCACCGCTATTTCTGCTACTGCGATTGCGCGGGCAGGCGTTGGAGGTTGTATGCTGCTCGTTCGTGAGTATGCTGCTGGAGCTGAATGTCATTGTGTGAAGGATGTTCGTGGCACTTTTGGGTATTTTTAGACCACCACGAAACGAGGATGTAGGCCAGGCACCAAATGGCAAGTGGCAAGTGGCAAGTGGGCAGTGGAAAAGGCTGATAAGCCGCAGTTCAAAGCAACGCCCATTGTTCACAGTGGGCAAGTGAGTCAGTGCTTCCGTCAGCAGAAAAATAAACTGCAGTTTCCAGCTGCCGGAGAGCGAAGCCACTGAGAGAAAATTAATCGAAACTCAAACTCTCTCGGCCGCCCGCCCATGTGATCATGGTAAGGCGTTGCCAGATCAGGCCACAGTTACTGTTGATAAAAGCTGGAAATTGCTGCTGACTTTCATTGCGTAAGCAGTCAGATAGCTTTACAGTCGCCGAGTGGTGATAATAGGCCGGGTAAACACGACTCGGAAACCTTCTTGATTATCAAATCAGAACGGTGGAAGGTGTCGGTGGCAGGTGAAAATCACAAGACATGAGTTCTAAAGCATGACATAAGGCTTGCGTCACAAATGAGCTGAAATTGGTGAAAAGCGTTTGTGGGAGAGACTCTACTCTTGAGCTTGAGCTTTCCCAACCGCAGCGCGTGCTGGCTCTTTGTCTTGCGCCACTCGCTTCAGTTCAGCACTCGCTATCTAATCTGAGCCAAGTCAATTGGTAAATAAGCCACCTTATCAGTAGGGTAACTGCGGAAGAGTGGCCGCGATAAGCCAGCTGAAAAGATCGTCAGCCGGCCATGTGATGTGAAATGGAATTCGATTGATCAAGCAGTAAGCGATTTCGGCATGTGATTACCGAAGCCGAACAAAAGATCCACAGCAATTCGGGGAATTTGATCAAACAATTGTCAGCTGAGTAAGCTTGCAACCAACCAATGGAAGCGGGGAGATCCCGCGTCACATGAACAAATACCCCATTATCGCTAGTCCCGCTTTTTCTTTACATGTACGCCTGTATATATCACCTATCATCTGCTTTGCTCCCTAAATGCGATACTACTCTAACCAAAACGGCAGTGAATCAAATTTTTATATGGCAACACTGCCACTGGTCTTGTGACTGTTGTGGGAAAGGGAAAGCAAGTTTCATAAACTTCACTAAAAACAGTAACTCTTCTCGCACTCACACTCACGCGCGCTCAATGCCACTCAGTGCGAGAGCGCGCAGCCCTCGAGAGAGCGATACTGGTCTCGTCTGCGTACATATGAGTAATGCCGTTTTTAGCATGCAAATTTCACTTATAGTTTGAACACCGCAAAAAAAAAAACAAAAGCGTAATTAAAATTGCCAGCTCCTACATGTTGTAAATATATCGGAATAATTTTCGTTTTAGAAGAGAGTTCCCAGTTCAAAGCATGCTTAATTTTCTGCTAGTCACGCGCACTAGTACCTGCCGCTATTTTGCGCTACTACCACCTACAAAGACCCGCACACCCACACGGTGGCTCACTCTCTTCCTCTTCTACCCTTTACGCCACACAAAATGTTCGATTTTTCACGGCACGACTCGGCATGGCATGGAATCGCATGGCATTCTTAACTCTAGTCAAACTTACCCGAGAAGATGATGGCGGAGGCGGCGCCCATAACACCGAAGAAGGGGCCATAGATTGGGTTGTCGCTGCTCACTTCAGAAGACATTTTGCTTTGTTTGTTGTGTTTGTTTTAGGCTACAAATGATCGAAAAATGAAGACTTTAGTTCGTTGCGCTGCTGCACTGTAGGTTTCTCGGCGTTTTGCACGGCTAAATGTTATGCGCGTTCGTTATATGTATGCGTTGCTTTGAGTTGGAACAAAGTATTTTTATTATATGTACAATATATCTGATGTATATGTATGTAAGGTATTTTTACGCTGCTCTGCGACGACAATGCTGCTGCGACGACGATTTCTTTGCGAGTGAGCCCGCAAATCGAAAAGAGATGGGTTGAGACTGAAACTGGGGGAGAGCCAGTACAAACGAGAGAAAGAGAGAGACAAACTCGTTCGATTATTGTATTCGGTCATCTGTGTGGCCAGTCATGTGCATGTGTGCGTGAGAGAGTGAGCGCATGACGGAACGCTCACATGAACGGAAAGTAAGTCCAATTGGCAATGACAACGGTCTGGAAAATTACACACGCACACACAATCACATGGGAGTTTTTCTGAAAACCTTTTTTTTTTTCCGTTTTCCGAAACGTAAAACCTTTTTTACATTTTCTCCGCAAGCTGTTCGCACTTGCCTGCTCACAAAACACACACACGCAAGCAATCTCATTGCCATCGGCTGCAAATTGGCTTTGTGTGCGTGTGAATGTCGTGGCAGAAAATGTACAAGTTTTCCTTCTAACTTATCTCTGTTAAATTAAGAGTTGTCGCAGCAGCAATGTTTTATCGTTGGCCAGAAACTTTTCCGCTCACATGACCGAAAATTGCCTCTTTGTTGATTTTTCTTCACTCACGTGATTAGAAATCTAATTTAAAGCAATTTGCTGCTGCTCTGGCTGGCTGCTTCGGGTTGCTGCTGGCTGCTGCTTGAAAGCGCGGATCGGATACGGCACTGAACACCAGGGAGTTTTTCTGCTTCGCTTTTATAAACTTTAGTCACGGGGCTAGAGCTAGGGGTGTGAAAAATATATTAAAATACCAATATATCGATATTTTCACGAACAAATCGGTGTAATTGGTATTTAAATCGGTATATTTTTGTTGCCCGATGTATAAATATCGATATATAAAGCAATGTGTTTATGTATAATTCGCACCGTTAAAGCCAATTTATATTCACCACAGTCAATGATGGTGCAATATGAAAAATTTCATGTTAATGTTTTTATTAGGATGAATAGAGCATTCTTCTTTATAAACTGGCATGAAATTGTATGGGAGAAATGCTGCGTTCGATAAAAATTAGACGCAGAAGTGGATGCATAACAATGGAAACGTTATAAAGCAATAAATAAATCAATAGAAATCTTTTTGTTGTTTCTAATTTTAGGAATTTATGTGTACCCCTCCATATAAAGCTTGAAACCAAAAAGAAACAGAGTTTGTCTTTGTCTTATATAGTCTTTGCTAGTACTCAGATCGACGAAAAAGGTTTCTAAGCAGTGAGAGAGAGCAAGAGGTCAATAGTAACCGTCTTGCTTAAATAAATCCGATTTAGCAATCGATTCAGTGCGATTCTACTAGGACTGCATATTGCAAATCGGCATTTCTCGACAAAAATGCTAAGTTTCCTGTGTATAGGATAAATAAAATCTAGTGGTAGCACAGATTTGGGCTAAAAGATTGCACGCGCATATATCGTTACTGCGGAAAATACTTAACTATTTTAGTATTTTTCTGCTTACCGACGTGTGATCGTGCCCAACTACCACCACTAGCCACTAGAATAACAGCGGTTTTTGGGTGACCGTTTACGGTATTTTAAATACTTTACGGAGGGCAATATCTGAAGAAAAGTATTTTTTTTTCAATTTGGGTATATACCGGTATATTTAAAGAACTTTATTATATCTAGTATATATACAGATATATTTGAAGAATTAAATGTTACTCTCGAAATTATCACTTGTTTATGCGTTATGAAAGCACGGCGTCGGTGCGTCGCTATTGAATTTCAACATGAGAAGACTAGTGCAATTCCACTGCAACAAATTTTCACAAATTTAATGTAGGTAATTCCATTGCAACATCTACATTCTTGTGAGACATGTGAATGGGACGAACAGCTGATTTGGCTTGTTTACATCTGAATTTGAACGGCGTCCATCATATCGCGGCCGAAAGGGGTAATTGCAGGTTTCCTTTTCGGGCTTCCTAATGCTGCGATAGTGCTAGTTTTCATTAATTTTTATGCCAAAAATTAATTTTTTGTTTGTTGGTGACCTGTGTGCTGTTTTTATTGTAGGAGTCGCCGGCTCGAGGTCAGGGGGTATTTATTGTCCGTATTAGAATGTAAAATTAATAAAAACACAGACGTCTTCTTCCTTCTCTTCGATGCCCAAAGATATTTATAATTTAAGAAATTAGAGGAGGGTTAGGGAAAGAACTTATGAAATATCGTCAAAAATTTGATATTTTTCGTTTTTTTTTTTTTAGTATGAATATAAACCTTCAGTGCGAATGATGTATGGATCATTTTGGATATGCTTATCCACCCTTATGGGAGACCCCGTGTAAAAGAATGGACCGCCCTCGAGAATGCAGAGAATGTTGCAGTGAAATTGGGGTATAAACTACTGCATAGCTTGGGAAGGTCTGCACCCATTGGGAAAACCATTATAAAACCAGTAGTGACGCCTTTTGTAAGCTGTGTGAGTGTAAAATACAAAATAGAAATACCTAATTTGTATGTTTTCTATATGTTTCTATACTTAGATGTGGAAGGAAAAGCCAATTAAACAAATCACATTTTTCAGGTATTTAAAATAAAATATAAGCTTCTTCGATACATTGCTGTACATTTTTCTAATGGTAGTTTCATCGTAGTTCGTAAACTGAAATGGTAGTTTTTGGCATTTATTGTTGGACCGGAAAGTATTTTTTATCGTTATCGGTCACGTTTGCTGGCGGCACAAAAATAGCTACGAAATGGCTATGAATTCGCCGCAAAAACTAAAATAAAGTGTGGGTCGCACATATTCAAGACACCAGTCGGTTTTATAAATATTTCAGATTAGTTTTTATTATTTTGAGAAAAATTATTGTCCGTTCAAAACAAAAAACCGCCTGAATATAGTAGAGCCTAATCTGTATTTCTAGATTTTCGATAGTTGAAAACCGAGGTACAAAATCGAAACATGACAATCATTCGACAGTCAATGCCAATGCACTATAAGCAAAAATACCCATATTTTGGCATTTAAGGCAGTCCTTCGCCGTCAGGCCCTAATTTCAAGCCTATTTTCAAAAATGCATTGTTAAAGAACTACTTAAGATAATTTCATGAAGTTTTTTTTTATTGGATTCGTAGATTTTACGACTTTAAAACCATATAAGCAATTATTATGTCGGGTTTTTGCGGCGTCCTTGAGATGACCTTGAAAATTTTAATAGCTGAGTTTGTGGCACGTTTTTAGCGATGTCAATGTTTGAAACCGAAAAATTGAAATTGATTATTAATTAGTGTTACGATGGCTATGTTTGGTATTGGGCGATTTTTGATTTTTCAAAAATTGCTAAAAATACACAACTTTTAACAAAAAAAGTGAATTTTTGACCATGTTTTTTGGTCTTCTGGAGGCTGTAAAATTTCGAAAAATCAAAAATTCCAAAATCTGGTAATACCAAACATAGCGACATGTTTTCTGAACAATTTAAAAAAAGAA
>VNKF01004264.1:0-11067 GCA_008044355.1 Drosophila lacteicornis
ATCGAATTAAATTTGGAAATTAACATGGGAATACATATTTATTTCTCTAGGATTTTGATGAGATACTAGAGGCTCCTGTCCAAGAAGCCATAACTACACAACCGAATTATGATGAGGCGAATAATGTCAATATTGTGCGTATCAATTTCTAAAAACAATTTCACTATAGATGAAAAAAGTGATTTCAAATGAGTTTTCCAGTAAATTATACTGTTAGCAGGATGTACACGATGACCATGAACTCCCGAATAGAGAATCACTGGGTGACGTTGATTTCGATATGGATATCGAAGAATATGTCGATGGGGCACCGATAGAATTTGATGATGACTTTGTGCCTCCTTATAGTGCCTATGTAAATCACAAATTTGCACATAAACAATTTCAAAAAATGTTTGTGGAAAATTCTTTTGGCTATGCTTGTAGCGTTTGCGATCGGCTTTGGTTCGAAAAGGATTTGAATAAGAGATAATGAAATGATAAGAGAGAGAGGAATACTAGAAGTTTCACTTCTGTCGTGCGTATGCTGGACACACCCCCATTTTTTTTTTTTTTAATTTTTGAAGTTTTCTTAAAAATGGCTCTAACGATTTTGATAGTCACTCAATGCCATATAGCCCTTGAGATTGCTCCACTTTTAGCATATAACACATATCTGGGAAAATTCGCTTTCTCGAGATATTACTCATTAAAATTAGTAGCAAAGATCCCATATACCTAACCTCTTACATGCACTATACATACACTGATGTAAAAATATATGTAGAGTCATGAAAAGATGTGCAAAATTGCAAAAAACTTTAAAAACATATTTCTTTGAAATAATAATATTTAAAATATTTAAAATTTGAAAAAATGTTTTCAAATTTTTGTTTTAAATTTGATCAAATTTCTGCGTTTCCTGCTACTTTGGCGGGAAAACAGGAAAAAATCGATTTCTCGTGCCCATAACTTCTGAACGACTAAGGTTACAGAAACGTGCTATATGTTGTTGGAAAAGTATTTTGATATGATAATTTTCTTTGCCCTGACAGAATTTTTCTAAATATTATAATTAAGAATTTAGAATTAAAATTAATTTTTTTTAAGATTAAAATTTTTTTTGTTTAATGGCTTTTACGATTTTTATAGTCACTTCAGGCCGTATAGCCCTTGAGATATTTCGGGGTAGAACACATTTCTCCAAAAAATTAGTAGCAATGATCCCATATAGCTAACTTCTCATATGCATTTTTTTGTTAATTTTTCCCATTTTCCCATAAAATTTGGCCACGCCCACTTCCGCCCATGTAAATCATAAAACACGGTATATAAGCTATAATCGTAATTTTTTTCTTAAAGTAAATAGATATAATAAATAAGTAGCCATTCGCGGACGTGATTATTAGTGATTAGAATCGGATGGTAAACATGGAAGTTATTAAACAATAAAGTTTCTGTGTATGCTTATTATTCTTCTCTCTCTCAAAAGCTAAGAACTCAGAACTCAGGTTCCGTAGCATTGAGTCAAAACAAGAGGTCAATATTCACCCTCTCGCTCTATCGCACTGCTCAGAAATACTTTCCGGGTGTCTGACAACATAGCTTTTGAGAGAGTGTCAGTGCGTGTTGCGCAACATGTCCCTAACAACATTTGTCTCTTTTGGATGTTGCTCATGTTTCTAGCAACTTTTTTCTTCATTTCTCAACATTTTATTTATTCCATGTTCATGTCTAATTTAATTTAACCCACAGTGCTTTGGGTTCCGGGTATCTCACAGTCGATCACACTCGACTGTAGCTTTCCCACTTGCTTTTTATGGTCAAGATACCATATAATTGAATCTTTTTTAATTGTATTGTAAATAAATTAATGAAACGAAACTTCACGTCAAACAGACGTGTAAAAATGTTTGCCCTAAAGACGGTTGCCGATGAGCAACCGAAATATATCGGAAGTAGAGAAGCTGAATATCTTTGTGTTTTTATTTTCAAAATACCTCACCTTCCTTCTTGACCACGAGCCGGCTATACCAACGAATAAAAAGTAGAAAGGTCGTCAATTTCGCAAGGGTCGCAGGGAATTATCAGATATTTCCTACCTCTCGGCCCACCCTTGCGAAAATTCTGCCGATTTAAAATATCTAGCGCGATGTTCATTCTAGAATATTCTAGTATTTCTCTTAGCTCATCTGCGTATCGACCTTGCTAAAAAGGGCCGAAAAAGTGTATTTGGCTCTCGCTGGCACTCATTTGGTTGCTAAATTTTAGCGCTGGTAAGCTTTAGGGTGTGCTAGTTTGCTCTTTGCCTCCACAATTGAAAAAAGTACATAGAACTAGAAGACTAATTCCAGGGGGAGTTGCCAGTGGATCAGTGTTCAGTTGTCGTCATCTGTCCTTTGATTAAAAAAAGGGCGTCAGTTGCTTACATTGAGCTAAGACCAGGCACTAAACTCAAGAAAATGCTAAATTGGCAAAATAGATAATCCAAAATTAGGCATATCTCTTAATATTTGTATACCCTTGCAGTGTATTATAATTTTTTCGAGAGCTTTGGAACGCAGTAAAGGAAGCATCTCCAACCCCATAAACTATATATATTATATTATATTATATATATTATTGATCAGCTTCACCTGACGAGTCGATCTAGCCATGTCTGTCTGTCTGTCTATCTGCCCGTCTGTCCGTCCGGCCGTTGCTATGCAAACTAGTCTCTCAGTTTTTGAGCTTCCTTAATAAAACTTTGCAGATTGTCTCCTTTCTAGTGCAGTTGTGCAGTTACTATATATGTATGTCGGAACAAGTGGAAACGGACCACTAATCTTATAAATGCCATCTGTTTTTCAACGTATTTCTATCAAACAATCACACCTCTTATCGGGGTGACATAAAAGTGACGATGGCACATTCAACTTCAAAAGTTTCTGATATCAAAATAAGTGACGATTAATAGTAACGGTAAAAAAAATAAATTACAAATAATTCAACAAGTTTCTAATTCGTCACGCTGCTTTTTAGTTTTAAGGCTAGGTATTTAACAGCTTAGTGCCGAAAACGAACGGTTTTAATTTTAGAAAGATCAGACAACTATATCATATAAGTAGCTTCCATAGAAGCGAAGGGTTAATTTATATGAAAATGTAAGATTCTCCATGTAAAATGTGTAGCTAAATGTTATAAAAATGTACAAACATCGATATTTTTTAAATTTTACCAAAATGGATGGACTTTCAATGTTCCAATTACAGACTGCAAGGGTATACAATCTTCGGCTTACCCAAGTTAGCTTCCTTTCTTGTTTATTATTTATTTTAAGCTACGAACAGTTTTTGGAAAATTGTTAAAAATAGCCACATCTCAGAGTAGATGGTATAATGTTGAAAAACCAAAATTGTTTCCTATTCATCCGATTTATTATGTGGTAGCTATATTATATATGTTGTTATCCAAACCGTTAACCTGCAAAAAACGTTTTACCCAGATAGCTCTAAGGCTGAGCGCCAGCATGAGGGAAATGGTTACATCGACGCGGCGGTTGATGCTGATCAGGAATATAAATACTTTATAGACACGGAACTGTCTTAACTTAACTGCGTTGCAAATTTCTGACCAAAATTATAATGCCCTTTGCAATGGTATACAAATATTTGACACTACGTTACTAATAATAAAATGAATTAAAAGATAAGATAAATATAGAATGTTATTTTAAAGTTATTGTACAAATAAAATCAAATCAAAACAAGTGGGAAAGCTACAATCGAGTGTGACCGACTGTGAGATACCCGGTACCCAATGCATTGTGTGTGATATTAAATAGCCCATGAGCATGGAAAAATGAAGACAAATGTTGCTAGAAACATGTTGAGCAACACCGGCTAGTGATGCAGATCAAGAATATATATACTTTATGGTGTTGGAGATGCCTCCTTCTGCCTGTTACATACATTCTAATTTGGCACTAACTTATAATACCCTTGTACCCTATGGGTACCGGGTATAAAAAATAAAAATTAAAAATTCTTATTACTGGACCTAAACATTTGTACTTTTATTTTACAGTGTACACATCATTATAGCTGTGTGTAAGTGTGCTGCATGTGTGTGTGAGAGACTGCATGTGTGAGTGGGTTGCGCGTGTGGTCCGTTTAATGACCACAAAGCGGAAACTGGAGCGTGGCTGTTGCTACTGCTTCTTCTATGTCTTTGGCTGATGCAGCTGCATTAGCAGCCATTTGCAGAAGGATTTCGTTCTCTCTCCATCTCTTTTCCATCTTTCGGTCTCTCTCTCTGTTTCGGTCTCTCCTCTTGCATGCTTTACTGCCGTTTATATTTATGTTTGCCTGCGCTTTCTTGTCCCCTTGAAATATGATGCCATGAAAAATTGTGTTGCCCTCATTTGGCCGCTGCTCTCTGATTCGGTTTTTGTGTCTCGCTTCTCTTAGTTTTTTTGGAGGTCTTCTGGGGGATCCGGGGACCCCCTTTCCGGACTCTTAAAAACTGGCCATAAGGCCAGTCACCAGACAGCCAGGAAGCCTTTCGAGCGCAATTTATGGCTGTTTTAATCGAAAGAAATTCAATGCTTGTTTAAGAAGAATGAGCAAAGCGCAAAGAGCAAAAAGCAAATTTCAAGTTTTATTTTTTCCCTTTCCAATGCTGATGTTAAACTCCGCCTTTGCTCTATTCCATTCAAGCTTTTTTCTTCTTTTGTATGCGTTCAGTGCATGTGCATATGTATTGAAAAAGATTTGGTACAGATAACTACATACATATGTACATATATTAAGCCACAAATAATACTTTAGTAATTTCATAATTCTGTTTTGATCTAGCAAGCCAAGAACTTATGTATCTCTAGCCACAATATTGAATCTAACAAACTCACTTTTTGTCAACTGCTCTGCTAGCATCAATCATTTTGCCATCTCACTCATGAGACAAATATAGTTGTATCATGATCTGGCTAGGACTCATTAGGGCTTCCATCGGAAATTCAGTGCACTTTTCATGACCAAAGCTTAATTTTTGATAGGTAATCAAATAACATGATTTTGATGGTGCCACAATCGTGTAAAAGTTCTCAAAAGTTGAAAAAATTCATAAACTGATCACATTTTTTTAACTAATTTAAAATCTGTTGACATTCCTTAATACTTGTTTAATGACATATGGTGAGAAATGCCACTTTTGACGGCATTATTTGGAGTTTGCATTAAAAGATAATAGCCTTTTGTATGGAATTGCCTTATGAAAATCAGTAGCAACGTCTGTGTACTCTTGAAGACTTATAAATATGCAATAATATCAATAAAATGTTGTCAACCAAACTAAATAAAACGGGTGGGTTTGCAAATAAAGTGGAGGAGATGCTTACCAACAAATGGCAACGCTCCGCCGACAGAGCCGCCAAGAGCGCATCAGTGATCCAATCCATACCAAAGGCGAAGGTACTCTTCCGATAATATCCAAACACATTGGGCGCTGAAGCTACTACAGCGACAAAACCCCGACGTCCCAACTGTAGGCACCTTGCGAGCCCAGTACCCAAAGTGACGGAGGACATTCTGCATCCCAGATTCAGGAAGATTGCGTAGGGCATCTGTGGCGTATACCTGCGCTTCAAAAAGCGCCACCCCAAGAATATGACTAGGATAAGACCAAGGTCTGAACACCAGCGTCGATGCCGCCCAGGATCTGACGCTGGACGAATAGGAGGAGGAGGAGGAGGAGGACCTGACAATTATAGTCAACTGGAAGGGTGGAGGTGGGCACAGTAGGCTGGATGTTGAGGGTGGAGAAGCTCAACCTCCATTAAAGTAAGATCGCATCGACGGATCTCCTTATTGCCATAGAGCAAGGATCTGTCGATACAGCTTTGGTACAGGAGCCATGGATCGCCTCGGGCATTGCTATAGCAGAAACAGAACCGCCGTTCTCGTGCGGAAGGGTATCCATGCTATTAACGACCTGCCTGAGGTGATGTTAGATTGCGGGGAGAATCGCCTCCTGGTAGCTTCCTGATATATGGACACGACAGACCAGCCCCATTGGAAGAACTCAGGAACCTGGTAGAAGCCAGTCCGAAACTGCTCGTGGGGAGCTCCGACATCAACGACAGAGGTGAATCACTCTTAGACTTTATACTTTCAACAAATTTATATTTAGCAAACGTGGGGGAGGAGCACACCTTCGAAAGCCCCACCCCGTCTAACGTGCTAGATTTAACACTCATAACGGGACAGGATCCTATGGTATCTGGATGGAGAGTCCTAGAGAGACCATCTTTCTCAGACCATAAGTAAATTCATTTCGAATGTGAATTCGAACTCTTTTAAAAGCTAACAGTATACAGAAACCTCTGGAATGCGGACTGGGAAAATTTTAAGAAGACAATCACGACAGGACTCGCGACTGGTTCGGGACCTATTGCTCCAAAGAAACAACTTCAGATAATTTTTCCAATTTCTGTCTGGACAACCCGGTATACAATAAGATTTGTGCGATCTTGGCAAATAATCGGTTCTTGATTGAATCTAAGCGGATTATGACCTCGAGTTAGCTAGAACCCTTCAATAACTAATATAGGCCGCCAATGTAAACATTGAATTCCCAAGCAGACGAAAGATGATATCATCAATTTCAATTTATTTTATAATGATTTTCCGAACGATACAAGTTGATAACTTATAATAAGTTCGATAGTCACATATTCTGGGTTTATACGTGTTTATAGACAGATGTCAAATTGTATAGGTTAAGCCCGACGTGCTACAAAGTTAGCTAATATCAGAAACTAAGGGCTAAACCATGCCCTTTCAAATGAGCCGGGGGTGTGTTTACATAGTTGGGTACAAGAAAAAAAAATGTAAGAAATATATTTCTTGCTTAGTGGTATAACATAAAAATGTTAGACTTAATTTAATTTAATTAATTTACAATTTATTCCATGTTCAACGCAAAAAATTTCTTTGTAAACACCATGTCTCATTCTAGTCGCACAACCCTTGCAGGACACTCGTATTAATGATTTTCATTTTTTTCGCTCAAAATAAAACTAAACTGCAATTTTCCCATTCAGTGATTAACTTTTCGCCAATATTATTTAACCTTTCGATCCCAACTTTTTCCCTGGTAAAACTAAATTATTTTTATTATTCTATTCTTTTTGAAGTATTTAAACAAAATTTTAAGTCGCCACGCCCATCAATGTGGGTATTAAATATACCCTTGCAGAGGGTATTATAATTCTGCCATGATATTTGCAACCAGTGAAAGAGGCATCTTCGACCCCATAAAGTATATATATTCTTGATCAGCATCACCAGCCGAGTCTGTCTGTCGGTTTCTACGCGAACTAGTCTCTCAGTTTTTGAGCTATCGGGTGAAATTTTTAACAGTCTTATTTCTTTAGCACACAGTATATATGTCGGAACGCCCAAAATCGGACCACTATATCCTATAGCTGCCATAGAAATTATGGCAAAATTAATATAAAAAAAATTTTAGTTCTTTGTTTTTAAACGTATTTCTATAAATTTAGAGATATAGCCTTTTTTTACGGTTTCAGAACTACGGTTTTAATTTCATAAAGATCGGCGAACTATATCATATAGCTGTCATAAAAGCGATCGGTCGATTTATATAAAAATGTAAAATTATACATGTAAAATTTAAAATTTACAAAATTTACAAAATTCGATATTTTTTCAACATTACCAAAATTGATCGATTTCAATGATCCAATTGCAGACTGCAGGGGTATACAAACTTCGGTTTACCGAAGTTAGCTTTCTCTCTCTCTTTTTTTTTATCTTCTATGAAAAAAATTAAAAAAAAAAAAAAAAATTGCTTAAGATGTGAAAAATAAATATAATTTAGAAAAGACTTTTCTGAAAATTAGTTTACATAATTTTTTTTACACAAATGAATTAAACAAAAAATAAAAGGATTTTTACATTTTAAAAAACATATTACATCCGTTTTTTCACCGATAGTTATATTGTCGTTGAATCTATATCTTAAAAAAAAAGCAAAATATATATTATTTTATTTTATATTGGAAATGAATATACATATGTATATGAAACTACAACTACATTAAAGTAGCGAACCAAATTTAATTGAACGCGGATGGTTAGACTATAAGCTTCCGAAGTTGCTCACAGAGAACGGTGGGGTCGAAAGGGTTAATATCCTTCTAAAAGAATCCCAAGCCAACAAGGCCTTATACTAAATCACTTAAAAATTATGATTCCCGTAATAACAGAAATTCAAATTTCAAAATTAAATCATTTTGATATACTTTTTTTTTTTTTTAACCTATAATGATTACGATCCCTGTCCGTGATGCTAGAAAATTCTCCTAAATAGCGTATATACGAGATTCCTTTAGTTTAAGCTTCGATTGATGTCTAGAAGTGAAAGTGAATATGGTGAATACACAGCCGGAGAATCGAGGACAGGAGACCGGGAATAGAAGACCTAGGACCGACTGACTATTAAATGCTGGTTGGCCTTGGTGACACGTCTCGACGCTATGTGCATAAAAAATGGAAAATCAAATCGGAAAAACACGCACAAAGGCGTTGGCCAGCCCCAAAACAGGGTGGGCGAAATTACAAAAAAGCGAGAAAAATGGGAAATAGAAAATTGAGAAAATGGGGAGTAAGAAGGGGTCGCCTGAAATCGCATTCAATGCGTGTCTGGCACGGGGCTGGCGGAGGGATGGCTTTGCCTGGGGGCGTGGCTGCCTTGTGCTACTTTCGGCAACACATACACACATTTATATGCCATGGCACACAGATAGGCTGGACTACACAGGCGCAGAGTCGCAGATACAGATACAAAAGCTCCGGGCCCCATTTTGTTGGCTGAAACAGAATCTGATTCTGAATACGAATTCGAAAGTGAATCTAAAACTAAATCTGGAGTTGGAGTTGAAACTGAAACTGAAAATAAGGCCAGAAACGAAAGCCGCAGCTAAAGCGAATGTCAATTTAGGCGATAGTAGGGGCAGATGTATTTTTCCTTCATTGCCGCACACGTAATCGTTGCTTTCCACTTCAACCTGACTAAATATATATGTATCTTTTAGTTATGGGTGAAAATAAACTATGTATTTAAAATTCACAATTTGGTACTCAAAGAACGATTTTATACCTTTACAGGGTAGTATGATCTAGTCCAGAAACTTGCAAGGCAGTGAAGGAAGCATCTCAGACCTTAGCCATGAGCGTATGTCCCTCCGTTCGTCAGTCCGTTTGTCCGTCCTTATAAAACAACAGATCTCAGAGAATATAAGAGCTACCAAATTTATTGACAACATTTTAGTCAGTAGCACGCAGATCAAGATTGTTTCAAAACTTGGTCACGCCCAATGCCGACCGTAAAAATCATTAAAATCGTTAGCTAAATTTGAAATGTATGGTCTTATATTATTAGGAATTTGTGTCCTGAAAAAAGGTTTATTTCCCTAAAAAGTAGGCAATTTTGTAAGAATTTTGTGTTCAGCGTGTATATGATATATATATGCAAGCACTGTACATATTTTAATAAATAGAAATGGGAAAGAATGTTAAAAAAAAATAAAAAAATAACTCAATTAGATTTTATCAATTTTTTGTTGTATAAAATTAATGGTATACAAAATATTTTAACTTTAAGGGCCGATTTTTCAATGTAAGGTTTAATTTTGTGAATACGACAAACTGATAGTTGTCCTACTAGATAGAAGGCATTTCTATAATTTATAGTAAAGGTAAGCCTGACATTGAAAAATCGATCCTAAGTCAGTCAGCAGGTAAGCTTTCACATTTTCAAAAACATATTATATTGCAATTTTTATATTCCCTTCAGTTTACCAGTCGTTATTCAGCACACACAATCGATTTGGATGTAATAAATATATATTTTAAGAATATTTTTGGTAGACTTATACCACCATTGAGAAATAACGTATCAAAAGCGTTCGGAACTGTTTTCTTCAAATTGTAAATTAGACGATATTGCCACAGTTTGGCATATTTTTAAACAGTCCTTTAGCTCTGATTTGGTAATCGAATAGATTAGAACGAATAATAATTAATTCGTTCGATTCTATTCAATTATGACTTTTACAGATTAAGCGTGATTTTGAGAAGACATATTCTGGAAAAGAAGACTTATTGTTACACAATTTCAAGCTCGACAAAGATCTCTACAACAACGAAGTTTTTTTGATGAATCGTTGATGAAACGTTGATGACAGGTACTGCTGGGGAATTAGTGTAAAATAAAATGACAGAAGTGTAAAATAAAATGTATGTTGTTTGTTTATTTATTATTTTTTGTTCAAAATTGTTAATTGTTAAAATTGTTTTGTAAACTAAAATTATAGTTGCCCTGAAGACGGTTGCCGGAGAGCAGCCAAAATATATCGACAAAAACAAAAACTGAAGTTTGATATTGATTTTTCACCACCTGACCTCGAGCCGGCTAACGCACCCAATAAAAATAAATAAAAACGAGAAAGAAAGCTAACTTCGGTAAACCGAAGTTGGTATACCCTTGCAGTCTGCAATTGGATCATTGAAAATCGAACCATTTAAGTAATGTTGAAAAAACATNTTGCAGTCTGCAATTGGATCATTGAAAATCGAACCATTTAAGTAATGTTGAAAAAACATCGTATTTTGTACATTTTACATTTTACATGTAGAATTTTACATTTTCATATAAATCGACCGATCGCTTCTATGGCAGCTATATGAATAGTGGTCCATAAAAAACTGCTATATCTCAAAATTCATAGTATTTCAGACGGACAGACAGACAGACAGACAGACGGACAGACAGACGGACAGACAGACGGACAGACAGACGGACATGGCTAGATCGACTCGGCTGGTGATGCTGATCAAGAATATATATACTTTATGGGGTCGGAGATGCCTCCTTCACTGCGTTGCAAACATCTGGTCAAAATTATAATACCCTCTGCAAGGGTATAATAAAAATTGTATTTCCATAACCTTTAAACTAAAAGAATAACTTACATTAAATATATTGTTTTTATATAAAAACAGCATTTATGAAGTTTTAATCGAA